>PVKP010031505.1:0-26901 GCA_004027715.1 Plecturocebus donacophilus | reverse complement strand
GCCACTCCTAGTTATATATCCTACTTTTGGACGTATGTGTCAGAGAAATACATGATTATTTTTACCACAGTACTATCTTCATAACAAAAAAATTAAGAACTAAATTTTCTTCTGCAGGAGAATGAATATGTTGCAAATCATTTGTAAAATGAAACGCCCTAAATAGAAGTTAAAAATGAATAAACTAAAGCGAAAAAAAAAAAAAAAAAAAAAAGATATGCATGCAGTCAAAAATCATATTAAAAATGTTCAACATCACTAATTATTAGAGAAATGCAAATAAAAACCACAATAAGATACTATCTCACATCAGTCAGAATGGCTGTTATTAAAAAGTCAAAAAGTAACAGATGCTGGTGACATTGTGGAGAAAACAGAATACTTATACACTGCTGGTGGGAATATAAATTAGCTCAGCCATTATGGAAATATATTTGGTAATTTCTTAGGGAGCTTATAACTACCATTTGACCCAGCAATCCCATTGGGCATATGTCCAAAGTAATATAAATTATTCTACCATAAAGATACATATGTTTATTGCAGGATTATTCACAATAGCAGAGACATGAAATCAGACTAAATGCCCATCAATAGTAGATTGGATAAAGAAAATGTGGTACATTTACACCATGGAATACTATGCAGCCATATAAAAAAATGACAGCATGTCATTTTTAGCACTTTGGATGGAGCTGGAGGCCATTATCTTAAGCAAACTAATGCAGGAAGAGAAAACCAAATATCACATGTTCTCAGTTACAATTGAAAGCTAAACATTGAGTACACATAGACACAAAGAAGGGAATAATAGACACCAGGGCCTACTGGAGGGTGGGAGGAGGTAAGGATAGAAGAGCTGTCTGTTGGGTACTAGGCTTATTATCAGGGTAATGAAATAACCTGTATACCCACAAAAATCAGAATTCGAATGCAGCTGCCAATTGATTCAAAGATGTAAGAAAATAAACATGGAAAAGCATCTCCCCCTGGGGCTTGAGCAGTTACTAACAACAGTAGAAGTTTAGTGTCACGCTGGCTGGGCCAATAATGGATATTAGATCCCGAGTGAGGGAATACCCGTGGGGTCTTGAGCATACTGCTATGTGTGTATTTGTGATATCTGGGCCTTCTAAAGTATGAACCCCCTTTCCAGCATCTAAGCTTATTGGCTGTGAAGGTTTGTCCCTCCTCACAACTCATTATTCAATTGTCTCCACAGTCTGTCTTTCATTCTCCAAATACTTCTGATTTCCATTAGCCCCTTTCCTGTCTGCATCCATTCTTTTCTCCATCCATCTTTCTTTTCCTTGTTTTCTTGCTTTCTTTTTCCCCTCTCCATTTCATTGTTTCCTGTTTCTTTCATTACAATTTCTTTTTTAAAACAAAATTTTTCGAGAAATACATAGGCTGCTGTCTCTTAGAATGTGTGTGTTGGAAGGGAGGAATGTATAAGCCTACAGAAAGAGATATAAAAACATGAAAGTATTACCTCTCTTTAAACTTCTCAAATAAATATTTCTCACATAGAAAATTCCTATCAAGACCTTAACTTTTATATTTCTGGACCATTTTCGACATAGTTTAAAAGTATATGGTTTCGTAATAATTAGATATTATTTTTACAAGTTATTTGATTTCTAATCAACAATGAATAATGAATCTCTTTTCATATAAGTATATAAACTTTTAATTTGTGCATAATATTTCATATTTGGGAGTATGCCATTGATTTAACCATTTCTAATATTTGCAAATATAGATTTTCTCCATTTTTTGATATTGTTAAAAAGAACACTGCAATAAACACACTTGCACGTTACTCTTTATGTACTTGTATAGGTAAGGATGTATGCCTACACCTGATGCTGATAATTAAAAGAATATTTTAAAATTTGATAGATCTACAAAATGTCCCTCTAGAGCTTCTTTTTACTTTTATCTCCAGATTTGATTTCTTCATTCTCTTAACATTAGTCAGTATAAATTAAATATATTTGCATTTTTACAGACTAAAAAAAATTCTGTTGTCATTCCAATGTATATTTTTGTGATGCGTATTTTATGATATTACGATTTACTATAAAATAGTATTTAACATCTTTTCCTGTTTATTACTTACTTGTATTTCTTCTTTTATGAATTAACAATTCACTGCTTTACTTATTTTTTATTGGTTTATTTAATTCTTATTGATTTGAAAGAACTTCTTAAATATTAAGTGTAAAAACTGGCTACATATACTACAAATAGTTTTATTCCTGTACTTCATCTATTTGTACCCTATTTACATTATCTATGCCATGGATAATTCTCTTGCTCTATCCTTTCTTTAGATCTTTGTTTAGGATATGTATTTATTTAAAGAGATTTTAACTTTATGCACGGTCAATATTGTCAATTTTATTTTTATGAATGATAATTTTTATGTTTTCTTGAAGATATAATCTACCACAACCGTATAAAATATTCTTCTTTACTTTCTTCTTCCAAGTTTATTTTGCATTATATTTATCAGAAACTTCATCAATTCAGTATGTATTATTGAGTTTGAATACTATTATATTCTCAATAGATATGTAATTGTCCCAAGACTTTTACTAAATACTATGCTTGCTGATTTAAAATAATTTCTATTTTATTGTTATATTTATAAAAGTTTCTTTTTGGGCTCCCTATTTTGTCTCAAATTTTTTGACAAATCAACATTTTAATTACTGACATGTTATAATTTATATTAACATGCCAAAATATTTTTCCTTAGATTCTTCTTTCTTATTCCAAATTTGCTTTATTATTTCAAGCTTTTTGCCTTCTAACTACATTTCAGAGGCACCTTTTCATGTTCCATTAGATTTTTTACATTGGGATTGCATTGAATTATATTAGTTTCAGTAAAATTTATATAATATTTATATGAATTCATTTTACACACAGGTGTATGGAATGTCTTTGTGCATTCAGGTCAGAAATTATCTAGTTTAGAAAAGCATTATAATTTTTGTCATATCATTTTCACACATTTCTTGTCAAATATGTTTCTGTTGCATTTTATCTTTTGTTACTAGTATTGAGTCTTATGGATTTTGTTGCTATTGTGAGTTGAGTCTTATAGCTTTGTTATTATGAATTAAGTCTGAGTTTTCTATTACATTTACTAGAAAACTTTTATTTTGTATATTTATGTTTTATTCAGCCAACTTCTGGGTTATTTTATCAGATATAATCATTTTCAATTTATTCTTTTTAGATTAAAAAAATTTTTTATATAATATATTTTATGTATAATTTTTATTATAAAATTTTCAAGTAGATAGCCAAGGTGAATTGTACAGCTACCACCTATAAACAAAATATCTAGATTCTACCATTGACATTGTACTATATTTGCTTTATCACATATTTATTCACATATCAGTGTTTTTCATCTAATAACATATTTTAGATTTTGAAGCATTTTAAGCAAATCATAGACATCAATATATTTTCTATATGCTTCAGCATTCACAGTATTAACTAGAGTTTTGTATATTAGTACATTTTTCTTTTAAAAGTAATTCACTTACAATGAAATGCACAAATTTTAAGTGAGTCTTCACGGAGTTTTGGCAAATGCACAAACCTGGCAACTAAAGCTCATCAGCCAGAAAATTCCCTTATTCCCTTTTCTAGTCGATCTGTGCTCTCATCTTCTCTAAGACAATCACTGCTCTGAATTTTTCCTACATCAGTTAACTTATCCTATTCCAATTTTTTTATAAATGGAATTATATGCTATCTAATTTTTGTGCAAATATTATTTCACTTGTTTTCTGTTTAATGGTAAAATTGAAACACTTTTTCATGTGTTTTTGGCTACTTATATACCTTCTTTTGTAAAGTGCCTGTTCACATATGTGGCATTTAAAGAATCAAATTGAATTTTGCTTTATATTATTCAGTTGTAAGAGTTCCTTGTATATCACAGATTCCAGACATTTTTTTCAGATACATTTTGCAAATATTTCTTCTCCCAGCTTGTAGTTACATATTTATTTATTTCATATCTTTTGATAAATAGACATTGTTAATTTTGATAAAGTCTGTTATGTTACTTTTTTCTATTGTATTATTGTTTTCTGTTACCTATTTATGAAAACTTTTAATAGCCCTAAGTCATGAAGATATTATTCTATGCTTTACTCCCAAAGATTTATAAGTTTAACTTTTATTTTTAGGTGTAGATCCATCTTGAATTAATGTTTGTGTATTACACAAAGTAGGTATCAAGTTATTTTTTTTTTAAATAATATTGATATTTAGTTACTTCAGCATCATTTGATGGAATTAGTTTTCTCTTGCATAACTTCATCACAAATCAAATGACAAAGTAAGTGTGAACATATTCTGGGACCCCTGTTCAATTCCATTTATTTATGTGTTGATCCTTATGCCATTCACTATTTTAATTATTGCAATTTTGTAGTAAGTTTGAAATCAAGTCATGTAAATCCTACAAATAAATTACTTTTCAAAATTGTTTTGGATAGTCTAGGTCCTTTCCAGTTCCATATAAAGTTTAAAATTAGTTCAATCTCTACAGAAAAGACTACTGGGTTTACACTTAAAATTGCATTTAATCTGTAGATCAATTTGGGAAGAATTGGCATCATAATAATATTTAGTTTTTTTACTTTATGAACATGGTATATGTCTTCACTTATCAAGTCTACTTTAATTTCTTTTCATGTTGTTTTGTAGTTTTCCTTGTAGAGATAATGCACATATTTTGTTATATTGATTCCCAAACATTTTATAATTTAAACACCATTATAAATAAATTAATTTATAATTTAATTTTTCCATTGTTGGCTAAAAGTATATAAAAATTCAATTGAATATTGTGTATTTAACTTCTATACTATAAACTAATGAGATTCACTTATTATTCCTGAAAATGTTTGTATTTTTTTAAGAATTTTCTACAGAAACAATCACATTCTGCAAATAGAAACAATTTTCCTCTTTCTTTTAAATCTTTATAGCTTTTATCATATTTTTCCTTTGCATTATTGCAATGGCTAGAACTTTGATTTGCGCTTGATTTTAGCCAAAAGGCCTAGAAGCAATAGAATCTCCATTTGAATAGAAGTTGTAAGCAGACATTCTTGTTTATTACCAATCTTAGAGTGAAAGCATTTAATATTTTACCATCAAAAAAGAAATTCTCTGTAGAATTTTCATAGTGACTTTTTTCAGACATCTTGAATTTTCTAAGGTTATTGGCATAAACACATGTTGAATCTTGCCAAATTCTCTTTCTATATTTATTAAAATAATCATGAGAATCATTTCCTATTTATTCTCTTTTGATGGTGAATTATTTGATTTACTTTCAAATGCTTTTAGATTTTCTAAGTAGGTGACAATGACAGTTTGTTCTCTTCTTCTAATATATACACATGTCATATTGCTTTTTGTTCTTGCTGCATACATTAAGCCCTCTACCATGTTGCTGAGTAAACATCTAATGGCAATTGAGTTTATTATAAGCCTTTTAAAATCAAGAATGGTGGTTGAGCAATGCCTTTTCTACATTATTAAAATAATCATATATTTATTTCTAAAATATATTAACAGATTATTACAAGCATAGATTTCCTAGCGCTGAACTATTCTTATGTTACTAAACATTACTTGATAGAGATGCATTATTCTTTCTAATAGATGACTATGAATTTTTATTTTATTTAAAGTTTTTGGGTGAATAGTTATTTTTGTGATCTGCTTTTTATTTCAATTGTAATATCAAGGCTATATTAGCCTCGTATTATGCAATTAGTTTTCTTCTTTTACAAGGCTATAGGAAAATATAAATAACAGTCATTTTCTGTTGCTTGAATGTTTGATAAAGTTATTCATAAAACCATCTACATCTGATCTCTTTTCTTTGCAGGCAAATGTCTCATAAAATTATTGATCTATTCACATATCTTTTACTTTAATTTAAAAATTTACAGTTTACTATAAAATTATGTATTTCATCAAGAATTTCTTATATAAAATTATACATATTATCTTATAATTTTAAATTATACTTTCTATGTATATCTGTGGCTCCTTTTTAATTTCTAATAGTTTATATTTTTTCTATATTTTTATAAGCTGCTTTGACAGAGCATGGCTATTTTGTTGATCTTTTATAAGAACTAGATCTTGGTTTTATGTATCAATTGTATTGATTTTGAATTTTGATTTCAGACTCATTCTCTCTTATTATGCTCTCCCTTCTTTTCTGGTTCTGAGTATTTTCTAGCAAATGTACTTATGGCTATTAATTTTCTTTTGATTCCTGCTTTAGATCCTAACTCATCAGTTTTTCTATGCAGTGCTCTCATTGTCATTCACATCTAAGTAGTTTTTACATTATGTTTATTTTTTATATTTTAACCCCAAAATTAAATAAAATAGTATTTTAAAAATCTCAGCAGTTCATTTTTTCTTTTTGTATTAGCTATTTATTTTTGTTAAAATGTAGTCCATATTATTTCCGCTGATTGGAATCCTTTGGGATTTCCTTTGTAGCCTATAATATTGCCAATTTTTATAATTTATCATGAGTATTTCAAATATGCAGTGTTTATTCTTACTGATATTATCTATATATTACTTTTGTTCTCTTGATCTATTACTTTTTGAAAGGGAGTGGTTGCATCTTATTCTGGTTAAATTTCTATGTGTTTTTAAATTTTTTGCTTTATGAACATTTTCAAACAATATTCTTCATAGTATAAAAACTATCTTTTTGATACATTTTCAAAATGTATTCAGTATCCATTATGTACCAGATAACTTAGATATATTGGTCAATAAGACAGAATTGTACCTTCTCTGCCTTAAGGGTATATATCTTCCAAAAATAACCGAAGTAATTTCTGGTAATGATAACCCTATAAAGACAGTAAGGACAGGGAGAGTGGAGTGGGGTAAGTACATTAGAAAACAACATTTATAATGAGCTCAGAATGATTTTAAGCAGAGAAGTAATTATCTCATCTATACTAAAATAGGGCATTTCAGATGCTCTAGGGATGTTAAGATTAAAAACAGCAACAGGCTATTGCAGAGGATTCAAAAAGGCATGATGATGGTTGCATTCAGATCATGGTGGGCCAGATCAGTGAGGAGGATGTGATAGAAGTATTACTTTGGAGGCTTTGGCTTAAGCCACTGAATAGATGGTACAGACTTCACTGAGATGGGGAAGACTAAGGACAGAAACACATTTGAGAATGTAGAGTGTGAGTGTGCATTTTAAGAGGTAATTGGGCAGAGATTGTGTGGAAATCAAAATATGCTTTGAAAATGTCCCAGTCCTTATTAACATGCAACTGGATATATCAAGAAGGAAGCTGGATATATGAGCCTGGAATTCAAGGGAGTCATCAGGACTGGAAACTAAAGTTGAGAGTCGATCGCATACAGATAAAGTCACGGAACTGGATGAATTTACATAGAGACTTCACATAAATGAAGAAGGTATGGGAAACAGTACTGATCCTGGATCAGTGAGCCCTTAGAACAGCATAGAAAAGGAAAAGAAGGAGCCAGAAAAGGAGTTTGAGTTACAGCAACTTAATAAATATAAAGGAAACCAAGAGAAACGAGTCAGACAAGGCAAAAGAACACATGCTTCCAGAAAAAAAGTAATGATCAAATGTGTTGAATGCAACTGAGATGTAGAATACGATGAGAATGAAAGATTACCACTATCTTTGGCCACATGGAAGAAGTCAAGGAGGAATTTCCAACCAGAGTTGGGGATTGAAAATAAATGCAAAGGATTTGTGCAGTGAATGGGAAGTAATGAAGTAGAAGTAGCAAGTGTTTTGGGTTTACCTCAATGAAATTCAGAGAAACAATGTATTAAATTGGATTACTTTCATGGTATGTACTGATTTAACAAAGGGAAAGTTCATTTCATCTAATAAATCCAATTTCGGAGATTGAAATGATCCCATTTATTGCATTCAGTTAACTATTTAAACCCTGCATTGTTTTCTTCCTGAGGTGTTCTCAGATTGATGGAGTAGATTAAGTATTTAAAACAAACAAGGAAATACAAACCTTGACCACTTTGAGTTGATGTGAAGAATATTCCTCTGTTTTTCTGGGTCTGTCAAAACTTCATTGTTTCTATTGTGAAATGCTGCATTGCCCATTAATTACCTCATTTGGGAAATAATTCATCACTGCTGAAACTTTCCCACCCGAAATCTTGGACATGATACAGTTTTTCACTTTGGTTCCATTAAGATTTTATTTTAATACATCTAACCTTCTGTCTGACAAAGGCGATTTTTTTTTTCTTGCTCTACTTTCATCTCTAGTGTAATGCCAAAAATGAGGTTTCTCGTGCACAATCTTATTACTGGTAGCAATTGTGTCATATCAAGTGACTTTTCTGGCAGCCAGCAGCAAGATTTTAAAAAACTAATGAAAAAATTTCTTTTCGCTTAGAAATAGAAAGTCCCAAGATGCTTGATTAAATGTATTCTATCTCCTTTAACCAATGATTTCCTGAAAATTGAATAGAAATAATTGATCACTTTAACATCATCTCCTTTCTTAATGAAATAAAGACATGTTGAAAATAGCATCTTCTACATACTGTCTCAATGATCCCAAATGTGTAATTGATACTCATGTAGGGAATCTTGTAACTCATCTTTTTAGATATATTAATTTATATTTCAGCCTAAAGTCTCGATTCTGTTGAATAGGACTCAGAAGAGTAGGAGAAGAATAGCATTCATGTTTTTAATGGCTAGAGTCTCTTTGAAAATCCCTTAGGAAAGAGGCCTATTTTCAAAATAGACAAAGCATGATTTTGAAGGAAATTTCAATAGGTCTTGTGAAAAAAGATGGCAAATGAACACTGACTACTTCAGTATGTAGAGGGTAGTTTCACCAAGGCCTTACCTGGATTATCTATAATACTGGTTTTATCTAAGAGGGATGTGAAGATTTGTCTGCTCAGAGAGACATTCAAAGAGATTATAGAGATGAGCAGTTGTAATAGGCAGTATTCTCAGAAGCTGGGAGAAAATGTTATTCGCCAAAACTACCCACTGTTATTTCATAAATTAAAAGAAGCATGGATTTCTCTTAATTTTCAGTAGCTGTTGTATCTACAAAAGAATATATGCTCAGAACAGTGACTGGTCTTCTTGGTAATTGGAGCAACATTTTTAAAAATCTAAGTATAAAACTGACTTAAGCCTTAAAATGCTTGTAAAAATCAGAATTCTGCCAATAACATGTTGGGAAGGAATTTTCCAGATGGAGTTTCAGTGTTAATAGATTCATATTTGTTTGCCATGCTACTTGATTGGTAGATAAAAGTGGTTATCTGTGGCTGAGTTAGCAAATGAATGTCAATGAATCAAAAAACACATCTTGCAAAATGAAATCCTGGAATGTGAAAATTGAAGAACCCTTGTACCATGAACCAGTATTATCTGTTAGATACATAATAAAGTAAACCATCAGGAATTGTATCTGAAATCTTTCTGTAACAACTATAGTGGTCAGAAATGTAACTCAGTGAAAACATTTCCTACTGATTTGGGGTCAATCTTAATATGTTACCCAGGTTAATGTCACCCTTTCTCTAGGAAATAATAAAGAATTGGTTGTATCCTCATCCCAGAGGAAGTCCAAAGGGAACTTTGAATTGCTTGTAATGATTGCCTTCTATTGGCCTGAATGAATTAACTACCTCCTCAGGGAATGATGTTCGGTCTGTGCCAAAAAGATAGAGAACTTTAAGCTTGTGACTAGAGAATGTGTCAGGAATTAAAAAGAGGATGTCAGCAGATATCAAGATCTGCTGGAAGAGAAATGCGTAGTCTATGATTATTAATGGGCCAATTATCTAAGCTCTCTATCCTCTAGTTATTTTTTTCATGTAATAGGGTAACATTTTATTAAGGTTTTACTCTATGTCAGGCTCTGTGCTGATGTTTACTGTGTATCTAACCCACTGGGAGGGGTTCTACTGGTACTGCTTTACAAATGAGAAGAATTGGGACCAAGAGATGCTGAAAACAAAACCAAAACAAAAAAACCTGTCCTCATTTACTCAGCTAGCAAGAGCCGAGCTGGGATTTAAAACCTAGATAGTGTGACTTTAACTATCTACTCCTAACCATTACACTACAGTGTCACCTCTAACCTAAGGATTGGCTTATGCCACAAAAAGACAGAGTTTAAATCAATGAAGAGAATGAAGAAATTATGTCAATTGAACGCTAGATTTGCATTTTCAATGAGGCACAGTTTTTTCTGCCCTTCATTATCAAAATTAAGGGAATTATATCTGCTAAGATTTTATATTTTGGGGAGGAAAGTTTGAAAAACATCTGGTTGATAATTAAGGCAGTCAACTATTGCACCTACATTATGATTGCTCCTGGTATCTAGAAATTGCCAGAGCATTTATGAAAACATAGATCAATCAGTACTCAATAGGTATTATCCCTTTTACTGTAAATTTGACAATTAGAAAAAAGCGCTAGAGATGAAATCTTCTCACATAATCTTTATGCATGAGTAATTCCCGGCACAGACTCTAAGAAAGATAAAGGAGGATAATAATAGAATAGAAGGATATGAGAATCTTGAAAACGCCAGTATGTAAAACTGATGAGAGAGTGAAATGCCAGAACATTTTATTCACACTTAAGCTTCTGGGGAAAAATAATCGGTGAGGATCAACTTGTCCAAGGTTATCCAATTGCCTTTCTGGCTGAGCAATTTAGTATTTGAGATTTTATTGTGTTTTTCAAAACTCTAATACTATTCTCAATCAGCTTTGCTTCATTTTTTTAGGGTTTGGGGGTTACAAGGGCAACTTCACATTGTAGGATAAATTACTAATAGGCATTTCTTTCTTTTTATCAAATAGTCATTTATGAGGAATTTAGTTTGGATTAAGTAGAAGATATTAAACATTTTTCCACTAAGAACTGTTATGGCTGACACTAAAACTCTGTTGAATGACATATAAATCCTTTGCTCATTTATTTTTTTTCATTTTAGTGTTTGAAAAGTTGAAAATACCTTGCTCAGTCTCTGGTTTTCTGTCAAAAAATTATGTTTCTCCTGGTTAAATATAAAACAGTAATAATAACTGTTCATTTTACCAAAAAGCCATAATGCATTCTGGTCCCCCTTTTTTGTCATGGAAATATAAACTTAAGATTGGGTTGTTTGCCTGACAGAGTTAGAATCAGAGAAAGCATCAAGAAGAGTTTTGTAATGCCTTCAAAATCTATATGGAGTTGCCATAGTTCCCTAGAACTTTCCAAGTGACTTAATCTCTCAACTTCCAAAGAACCTAGAGACTTTTACCTCAGAAAGGTTTTAAAGTTGTGCTTTCTCATCTCTTCATTGAAAGATATAAGAATTGAAATAATAATAAACATAATATTTTTATCCAACTTACCCTAGGAGTAAGATAATCCTCAATTAATCATCCAAACTGGAACACCTCTTTTACCTCAAGTGAAAGAGGCCATTATTAATACTTGCCACAGGTGTAAAATGTATCTATCCAATGAGTGTCGTTACCGACCTGGGAACAATTGCCCTAGACATGAAGTAATTAATGACTACAGGAATTGAAAAATCTTAAAATTCAAAATAGTTTAGAAAGCAACATTGCTTTGTTCTGTAAGAGTACATTAAATAGTCACGGAATTTTATTTCAGGTGTTTTCTCTAGATGACCAGATCTTAAATTCTGAGCTTACAAGGATAGTTGCTTTATTTAGTTCAACTTATTAGCACATGTTCACCCTAAAAATCTCATTTTTTTTTTTTTTTTTTAGCAATTCTCTTCTGTTCAAGACTCAATCATTTCTTCCCTGACCAGGTCTACAAAACACCAGCTATCTGTAAGCAAGATTACTAGTTAGTTATCTTTCTAATGACTACTAGGAATTCCCTCTGGTTCTTCTTAATGTCGCTGAGAAAACCATAAATAAACCTGCTTCTGGGTTTCTCCCCACTTTTATGCTTAGGGTTGTAGAATCTACTTTTCATCTGAAGCATTATCTGACCTCCCCACCAATTGATTGTAACATTCCCTGTCTCCTTTTCTGAGTACTTGTAAACACTTCAAGTCCTTGATGTTCATTAGAAGCAGCATTTACTATTGTATTATATTTGAGCACTATTTTTGTGCATATATATTATCATATCTTTATTAGCCTGCAAGTTATTTGAAGATAACGACCACATCTCATGTTTACTTTTTTTTTTCTTGTCTTTTCTGCTTTCCCATAACTAACACAGAATCTTGCTATGGCAGAGATCGATTAGCATGTATTTTATAGCCTGTTTTCTTTTTCTCTCTAGGCTAAACACCCCTCTGCCTGTAGCACTAAGGATCTAGGCTGTACTCATAGGTGACACAGCTGGTTGTGCAAGGCTAATTTTTACCAAGATGGAACCTGACCCATGCTGCATCAATTAGATTCTAATTTCTACGAATAGGACCCAGGGAGAGCAACTGGTTTTTGTTGATTGCTCATCCTGAGTCAGTGTAAAGACAGAGATGGACAGTCATTTTAGGTCATATGGATAGGAGTCAACATGGCATGACAACAAAAAGAATAAAGCCAGTCTTCCAAAAGAAACAGTGAGGGGCCATGTGACAGGAGATGGAGAAAATAACCTTATCTCCTGTCTTTCTGGTCAAAACCACTCCCAATCACTCTTTCCCACATATTCTCATTTTGTCTTGGCTTCTCCATAGCACCCATCAGAGTTTGAAATAATGGTTTTTTTTTTTGTTTGTTTGTTTGTTTTTTTTTTGTTGTTGTTGAGATGGAGTTTTGTTCCTGTTTCCCAGGCTGGAGTGCAATGGCATGATCTTGGCTCACTGCAACCTCTGCCTCCCAGTTCAAGTGATTCTCCTGCCTCAGTTTCCTGAGTAGCTGGGATTACAGGCATGTGCCACTACACCAAGCTAATTTTTCTGTATTATTAGTTGAGGCACGGTTTCACCATGTTGACCAGGCTAGTCTTGAACTCCTGATCTCAGGTCATCTGCCTGTCTCTGCCTTGGCCTCCCAAAGTGCTGGGATTACAGGCATGAGCCACTACGCCTGGCCTGAAATGAAAATTTCAAATTATTTGGCCACGTGTGTATTTTGTATCTCTCTCTTCTAGAATGTACTTCATGCCACAGTGACTTTGGTGTGTTTACTGCTGCCTCTCTGGCACTTGGACCAATGTGCACAACATAGCCACACTAGGTCATATATGTAGAATCAATGAAGACACAAATATTTAAATGAATTCCTTTTTCTTAGCAGTTTAAGGTACTTGGAACACAGATCATGTTGATATATTCAGTAGTATAATCAAAACACGAGGTGTGATAGGACAGGGGAGTCACAGTGGAAAGTTTTTAACCAGGCTGAGATCACACAGTGGTTTGAGGAAATAGAAGAAAAGGAAAGAACAGGGAAAAAGAGGTCCCAAAAGAGAGGTTGGGAGGAAATCAGAGAATAAGCTCTCCATTTAGTGATTTTGCTGTTTGCTGCCCTTGCATGATAGCAGGTAAAGAAAGCGTCTCCAAACAGCCAGCTGCCAGGCTAGCCTGAGAAAAGGCTGGGAATCAGTGGCTGGAGAGAACAGAAGACTTGGGGCCTTTTACAGCAAGTGCAAACTTTCACACCTGTCAGCTATAAATCAAGAGGTTTATGGGGCTGCAATATTTACACTGTAATTAAAAAATCATAAAGCAAGCTCCCTTTCAGGTTGTGCAAAACAAAACTCTGAAGTTCTACAGCAGCAGCTGTTAATCAGTTACTCCTAATGATCTGCTGCCCAGATTGGGTGCTTACTCAGCCACAAACAGCAAACAGGACAATGGGAGAAAGTGGGATTTGCACCTGATAGCGGCTTTCAGAGGTGGCTAGGACTTGGCCAGAAACCTTTCCATTTACTGCACAGTCTCTGTTGGAGCTTGGGAAAATATTTTCAGTGAACCTAGTTGGCAGCTTAGGTTTCCTTCTCCCCTGTTCCCATGTAGAACTGATGTCCATTTACTAAGGTGAGGATGGTGGTGGTATTAGGCACTGTGGATTGGGTGAGTGGCAGACACAGAATTTAACACTTACCTATGGAAGTGGCAGATCCACCACATGCACCTGGACGTGCACACCTGAAAACTGGGAAAGCTGAAATTCACCTCAATGTTTTTGGTGTCTCCTGCCTTTCTCATTGTTCTTCTCTCTGCCTAGAGGCCACGCCTGCCGGTTGTTATTGGCCACACAGAACAGTCCAGGCCGATCCTTCAGGCTCCTGCCCGCTTCTGCATCCTTTACCACCCTCTCATTTCCCTTCACCTCGTTTCAACCTCAGGGGCCTTCTTTCAGCTCCTGGAAGGAATGGTGCTCCCTCGCCATCAGAGCCTCACATGTTTTCTGCCCAGTATTCCCCTGCAGGGTCCTTCTCATTTTTCAGATCACCACCTTAGAATGATCTGGTCTAAATTAGAGAAGCCATCCCTGTGTTTTATTCTTTCTAAATGTGTTTTTCACTGATACACAATATTTGTACAATTCATGGGGTACATGTGATGTTTTGTTACATGCATAGAATGTATAATGATCAAGTCTGGATATTTATAATTTCCATTACCTGAGTGTTTATCATTTCTATGTGTTGGGATAATTTCAAGTCCTGTCATTATCTTCCACAGCACTTTCCACATCAGTGATGAGATACTTGTGCTTTCGTTTTCTTCTTTGATTTTCCTCACTATGTTGCTCACCCATGGCATGGCTCTTTCATACACCACTGACTATACAAGGAGTTGCAGTGTCCAGCATACAGAAGCTTAATTTACACTTGTTGAATGAATGAACAAATGAATACCAATAATGTTTCCCAACTTGGCTTTCCAATTTTGACAACCAGGATGAAATATCCAGAAAGAATTGGTCCTTATTTTCTTTCTCTGTCACTACCTAATGTGGTTTATGCAGTACATAATTTTGTTTCCTTCCTTCTCTAACCCCAAAGTGGACACTAATAATGGGAATTTCAACAGCTGTAGGTACGAGGAGGAAGGTCACATTTTGGCAGGTATTAATTTATACCACATGGCAAATACTGCCGGGCATGGTGGAGGAAATCCCAGCCCTGCTTTCAGTAGGCCTGATTTTGAATATTGCCTCTTATACACATTAGAGTAAATCATTTTACCTCTATGAGCTTCAATTTCCTTACCATTGAAATAAATATAAAATGAGCTATCAAATAAGGAAATCTTTTGCAAATGATCAATACCAAATGAGCTATCATATAAGGAAATCCTGTAAGGTTATCCTGCATTATAAGGTGGGCTGGGGTTCCCTGTCTGCAATCTGGGGTCATGAAATTCACCTCCTTTTCTACCTTCCTTTGCCACCTGGAGGAATCTTCTCAACTTGTGCCCTCTGCAGGGACTCTCTCCTATTCTCATCCACTGGCACGGTGCTTTTCCTTTGGCCCTGGCTATGTGATTACTTGTAGGAAGATGCTTCCAAGGCCTCTGGGAATATCAGTGAAAGTGCTAACCCTGTCACTCTCCATGGTTCTTGTTTCTTGGGTTGTATTCATTTTATTAGCAAAATACACAGGCCTGGTGAAATATAATAGACTTTTACCTCCAAAGATAATCAGAGGCCCATTTATTTGCCAATTCAACGCAAAGACAACCACAAAAGGAAACCAGCTTTTATCAGCACGTGCTCACAGCTCAGATTCCTGTGGCGTTGTGCTGCTCTGGCACTTGTGAAAAAAATAAATCCTGGGAAATCTGGGTTGCATTAAGTTTCCCGTTAAACACAGGAAAGAAACAGCTGATGTCTGAATTTGCTAATTTCTGCTGATTCAGTTAGAGGGTGATGCACTTGGCTAACGAGAGAACTATCCAGGTATATGAATTAAGGCTTGAAAACAAAGTGTAGGTTGTAATCAGTTCATCCAACATTGAGTTAGAATCATTTAGTGAGCATTTCCCAAAGAGACTAGAAAAGATTTCCCAGCTTAACAGATCTTTCTGGATTCTTCCTTCTCATGGACATTATATAACAAAAATACAATCCCCTGCCCCTCCTTCAATCCTGGGATTTTAAGCAATGCTCAAGTTACCTTGTTTTCATGTCCTGTGAAAATAAGGTAGATACTGCTATCTCACTTGTATTAATATAGAACCCTGTATAACAAAGAAGTTGTAATTTATCAAAGGTCACACAGTGAGTCATTGCTGTAATCAAAAAGCAAATGTTCAGGTTCTCAACTCCTTGGCAGCAAATGTTTTGTTCTCTAGGTTAGACTATCTTCTCTAAACTCTAATCATATGCCACTGCCTTCCCCTGCTGGTCTACCTCCAAGAAAGATACACATACACAACCCCCCACACACCCCTTACCTATCTATCCCATCCACCCCCATCCTCCTACCTATCCATCCACTAGCCATCATTCATCCCATCTAGGATTGTCAGTTTTGACAAAAACAGGACACCCAGTGAAATTTCAATTCAGATAATTAACAAATAATACTTTAGTATAAGTCCCGTGCAATATTTAGGACATACTTTTTCTGAAATATCATTCACAGTTTATTTTATATTCCAATTTCACTGGATGCCCTGTATTTTATCTGGCAAACCTAATCCCATCACAAATGTCTATACCTTTTCCATTTATTTCCTAATTCCATGATTCTTTCACCTACTTTTCTTCTTTAACACCTATTATGTCAGATTTCAGCTAAACAAACTACAACCTATTTTCCCAGTGTTTCCAACCTGTCCCTTGGCAGAGATGACTGTAAAGATCCCCTCAGGAGCACTTATTTGTGGTTTTCAGGCTGACTGGTGGCTGTGGCAACTGTGGGCAAGTATTATAATCTCTCTAAAAGTCACTTTCCTTGTCTATAAAATGAAGGCTTCAACACTTCCTATTTCATAGTCCTGTTGTGAGGACTAAATGACAATGCACAGTCCCTAGCACATAGTATGAGCTCATTAAAGTGGCATTAAATGTCAGCTAGTGTGGTTGGGGTTGCTGCTCTTACGTTTGTCATTTAATAAATAAGAACATGCCTAGAAAACTGAAAATTAGTTGTTCATGTTTACTTAGTGAAAGTGCTGCTAAGTATTCAAGGGATCGTTTCTGAGACAGTCTACTTCAAATGTCAAATGCAATGTTTAACTTCAACATCTTAGACCTACATCACTTGACAACTAATTTGGTAGACACCGTTAGTCATTTACCCAATTGCCATTCCCATTGCCTCATTTCTTCCTTGCTGGAAGAACTTCAGTTTTAGAAAGTCCCTCCACCCAACCACATGTGTATGTTGGGAAATGGTCTTCTCAACCCAAGCAAGGAATTGTTATCATGTGATTGGTTTATGCATGGATTTGTGACGCCTCCTTGGCCAATAGGACCAGAGGTATGCTGAAGGGCTGAAAAAGATTTTTTTCTTGGTAACAAAAATATGTGCATGGGAAAACATCCTTTTCTGCTCTGGATGTGACTATGTCAAAACATAATTGTTGAAACTACCACAGTCAACTTGTTACCAGGAAAGGAGAGCTCCCCAACACCCTGAACATGGCAAAGTAGACAAAGAAGACATCTGTGTCGTTGGGGATTGTCAGCTGCTGAATTTTCCTTGTAACTGACTTGACTTTAGATTTCTTATTTTGTGAAATATTAATTCCTTTGTCTATTTAAGTATTCTTGACCTATTACCTGTGACTGAAAGCACCCAAAGTGATGCAGAACTTCGAACTACATAGGAAAGAGATAGATTAAATGGTGTTCACTTTCCTTTGGATCTCTGCAAAACTACATACCTACTCAAAATATTTTTGGATAGAATTTCAGGTAAAAGAACATCTTTCACCTCTGAAGTCTGATTTTCTAAACTGTTTGTGAGCCATTTGCCTTTTGTGCAACGGCTTCTGAGCATGTAGATTTGGCTCAGTAAGCAGTGACACTCCACAAGATTTTTGGAAAGAGATTTTCTCCTAGGAAACTGCAAAGAAAATTGCTTCTTGCTCAAAAAGATTGCTTCTCCTAGGTGCATGGAAATCTGGATTCTTTGGATTAATAAGTTCTCCATGAACTTATTACACTGCTTCCAAATTTAGTGTCCTTCCAATTAATTCCATTTATGTCACACAGACATATGTATACATGTATTTATTTCCTGTGAACAAGTATTTGCTGAGTTTGTGATCAGCTTTCTGTTAAGTCTTGGAGACAACAAAAATATACAAAGAAACTGACCTCAAGGCAATTACCTTTTCTTTGGGAAGGTATCTTCACTATCTTATACTGGGCAGGACTTAATAAAGTTCCAAATCTGATAAAGTATATATTACATGGACTAACCATATAAAACAATACATTTTGTGCCAATACTTAAGGCATATTTCAGTAATTTTCAGATTTCACAGTGCATCAAAATCACTAGGGAAAACCTGCTAAAAATTCAGAGTCCTGGGGTCTATGCCTTAGGAGGAGTTTGATTCAGGAGGTCTTAGTGGTAAACAGAAATCTGTTTGCCTCTTTTTAAAAAAGTGTACATACGATTCTGATGCAGATGTTTCAAAGAGCATGTTTAAAGGGACACTGAACTCATAATAATCAAAATTATTAGCCAGGAAGTGGTGAGTCTGGTGTTGGCTTAAAGCACCGGTTCTCAAAGTGTGGTCTCTGAATCAGTAGTGCAGATATCCACTGTGAACTTATAAGAAATATTCAAATTAATTTTTTTCCTTATTTTCTTATATATTTTTTGATACAGAGTCTCACTACGTTGTCCGGGCTGGTCTTGAACTCCTGGGCTCAAGTTATCCTCCTGCCTTGGCCTCTTAAAGCACTAGGATTACAGGCGTGAGCCACATGCTTGGCCTTTTTCTCTTTAAAAAATATTTTTTTTTTGAGAAATGTTCAAATTCTTGGCTTTATCCCAGACCTGATAAATCAGAAACTCCAGGAGTGAGGTCCAGCAATGTATATTTTAGCAAGTCTTCTCAGTCATTCTGATGTATGTTAAAAGATTAAGAAATGCTGACTTAAATATCTGGTAAGTACCCCTGGAGGAAGAAGAACTTGAGATACACTTGGTAAAATTTGGATAGGATGAGAAGAGTGAGAAAATCACTCCCCATCAGCTGTTACCCATCCAAGGCAGGAAGAGAGTCATCAGTGGCTTGCATAAGGCATTTGTTAGAAGGAGCCTGGCCTGGCACAAGAATATTCAAAACCAAGGGTTGCCTTATCATGCCCATCCACTGACTGACTGGGATGGCATTATTTGCCTGTAGTTTAAGAGACTTTTCTGCGATCTTGTACATGAGTTGCTTCTTGGGTATACCTTCAGATTTGGCACAGACCAGTTGCTTCTCTGCCAAATGAAATCCTGTGGTGAGCTTCTTTGGGGTGCGTAGGAGCCCCCTGGACAATCTTTCTTCTGACTCACCCTTATCTAACTAAGGATGATAACATTGTGTACAAGAGGCATGAAGACAGCTTAATAAAATCATTTCATTTCTCCCTTTTGTACTTCTACAAGGAAGCCATTCTTTTCAGTAAGACTCTGAAAAGGCTTTCAACATTAGGCCCATTGGTGAGTGAACTCAAATAGCTGTTGTTATTTTGATTATCATTTTCAAGAACTTCAGGGTTCTTTGGTTGCGTTAACTCAGTTAACATCTTCCACAGCATCTCTTTGGTCAAGCAATTCTGACTTTATGAGTATTGGGCAACTTCTCCTGTGGAGCTCCTTAGAGTTAGAGAACTTAGAAATGGATTGTTTTCCAGGCAGAAGAAATGAAAGACTTCACAGGTTTTGTAGCAAGTGTTAAGATGCCCTTAATGAGGTCTTGGGATCCTTCACATGGCTGGGTTTCTTGGCTTTATTTAGAGTAGCTGGGCCTCTTGCAGAGGACCAGCTACCAGGATTGTTTTTAAACCTGCTTCTCTCAGCATAGTACTTACAGAACTTGAAGAGACCTGTTGCTGATCTTCAAGGTTTTCTGGGGTCTGGGAAAGGGGTCTGGGAGGCAGCCACTCTTCAGAACTCTTTCATCTTCAGAAGAGCTGTCTGACATTGAGATGATTTTGGTTGATGTTCAGGCTTTCCCAAGACCTGGAAAAAATATCTGGGAGTCAGCTGCTCCTTGAATCCACTCTACTTTTCACAAACACTCTGTACACCTGAGGAGACTTCTTGCTTGTCTTCAGGCCTCCCCAGATGACTAGAAAGAACATCTCATAGAAAGCAACTTCTAAGGAATCTCTTCTTCAATATCAGTGCTCTCCAAACCTGGGAAGACTTGGTGTTGGACATGATTCCACATCTTTCCACAAAGATTTGGAAAGATGAATTGGAGGCAGTTTGGAGGTTCACAAATGCACCCAAACTTGAGATTTGCCATCCTCTGAACCTCATAAAAGTTGGGAAGGATGCTGGGAAGTCAGCGTCTTTACAATGAACCCGTGACAGACAGCAGCACTCTCTGGACATAAGGTTTGTTGGACTTTTTCACCAAGGATAAGGCACCGCACAACAGCAGTCCCTCTTCAGAGATTTGCAGTCTCTGGGAACCTTCAGAGACTGTTAGCCTTTAGGTCCTCACTATGACTGGGAAGGGAATCTTGGAGGCTCCACACAAATGCTTCCCTCAACAGCAGTACTCTCTGAACTTGAGGAGATTTGCAGGACTCCAGGCTCCGCCAAGGACTGGAAAGGCTATTGAAAGAAGCGTGGATCCACAGAAATGGCCCCTTCACTAGCAATACCCACTGAGCCTGACAGTACTGCTGCCCAGAATTAGGTCTTACCATGGGCTGGGAATGAAATCTAGCAGAAAGCAGATTGAGAGAAATCCTCCTCTTGAAAGCAGGGCTCTCTAGGTCTGGGTAGACTCCTGGCTCCTCTATTGGCCTCCCTAGGGGCTGAGACCACCTTTGCTGAAAGGCAGTCTTCTTTTTAAATGCTGCACTGGAAGCAGCACTCCACCTTTGCTTTATGTCACACTGTTGAATACTTACAGTTTAGTCAAGGATATAAAAGAGGCTGAGGAGACTATGTTTGTCCAGCCATGAAATAGGCCAGTTAAGCTGCAGCCTAGAGAGAGCAGTACTCTCTCTTCCCAGGGAAGCACCCAGAGGACAGAATGAATGGGCTGGAGCCTGACTACTGCCGCTGCTTTTCTTACTACTTATTCCAAAAAGCAGCTCTAGAAGGGAATGCAGCCTCGGATTCTGCAGGCTCTCCCCAGTATTGCTCACATGAGGATGTTTGCACCTTGAGTACCATTTTGTTCCTCAGAGCAGCATCCTGAGATTAGTGTATGCCCAACAAGTAGTGAATACAGAGTGCGAATTATTTATGTTGCTAAAAAATTGCAGTCATCCCTCGGTATCTGCAGGGGATTAGGAAACAGACATACACACACACATACACACACACACACACACAGTTACCAAAATCTGTGGATGTTCAAGTTCTTTATATAAGATGCATAGTATTTGCAAATGTGAAACCTGCAGATACAGACAGCCGATTGTATGTATGTGTGTAAATTATATATATACCGGTTAATTAATTTTCCTATAGACTATGGAATGTTTTATGAAAGTAAATCTACAATATGAAGACTTATTATGATACTGATACTTTTTAAACAACTTCTACATGGATTATTGTATTAAATTATTAAAAACAACCCTAAGATAGAGTTTTTCAGCCTTGGCACACATCGGGGGACTGATGATTATCTGTTGTGGAGGCTGCCCTGTGCACTGTAGGATATCTAGCAGCATCTCTGGTCTCTACCCCCTGGGTGCCAGTATCCTCCTCATTCCCACCTCCAATTGTGAAAGCCCAAAGTGTGTCCAGATGTTGTCAGAATCCTTTGGAGGAAAAATCTGCCTCCATTGAAAACCACTACCCTGAGAGGAAGGCCCTTTATTAGAGATGGGGAAACTGAGGCCTGAAGCGATGATTTGCCCGAGTTTGGGCAGTTATCAAGGATAAGAATCAGGATTTAAATCCTGTCTGTAGAGACTAAGTTCTCAGTCACCAGTCTGTATGTCACAGAATGATAATATCTTCTAATATCTTATGTTCTACAAGTCACTCAAGATACATCCAGCAGCCTCTCGTTCTTTGATTGCTGAGGGGAAAAGTAGAAGATTTTGCATTTCCAGTTGCCAAGATCACTGGAAGGCTTAACATCAGGTCACACAAAAGGTTAGGAACTGTGAGACCCTCTTTAATGTTGTTTCTATCCTGGGTTGAGGTTGGGGTGTCTAACTTTCTCTCACCCAGAGAACACTTGTAACAACCTGAGTGAGAGGAGGATGACTCTGCTGTCACTCTGTGCTAAACAAGGTCACTGAACTAGGTTTGTCATCCTCATTTAATGTTTGATGACTCACTTCCTAAGAACCGAAATGCTTTTTATGCTGCAGGTGCTACATGGAGTTGGTGTTTGCCAGGTGCCTAGAGATCTTGAATGCATTATTCTTCTACTGGGCTTTTTTTTCATTTGCCAACCAGAAAGAACATAAAATTAGTAGCTCTAACTCCCTAATCAAAATCAGTATGTAAAAAGGCTCAGATATTTGACTTTATCAGGTGCTATCAAATACCACCCTTACCTCTTAAATTGTGTTGAGTGCTATATAAAGGGAAAAGTATATCCAAGGTAGTGAATCCAAAATGACAACAGTCACTTGTTCTTTGTTCAGGACATCTTGAACTGTATTGAATGGATTGCTGGCTCTTTAAGGTTCTATGCTTCTTAAAACAGAAGCTTTTGTTTAGCTTAATTTTTCTGGGTAATTGTATCAATGGTAATGCATTTATGCTCTGACAATATGTTATATCTACTTCTCAAATCCTAGCTTAGTAAATGGTTTGTACTTGTTATTTCAAACCCATTTTCCTGCTGACCTACCATTGCCAATGCTTTATTCGTTATTGACTCATTAATTAAAGGTGTGCGTTACCTCATCAAGTTTGTATTTACCATAAACTGGCAAGATATGTCATTGTCATTGATAAGTTGGTGGCAAGTAGAGAATCAGAAAAGCCACACACATCACAGATCCGTATCCTGCATTTACTGTTAAAATTCTACTTATCCCACATGTAAGGTGACAATCTCAACTGAAAGGTTGAACAATTTTGTTTAAATCTCTCCAATCAGCCAAATTCTGGCCAACGACTTTTGTTTGAGAGGCATTTATGCCTCCTTAATAAATGTTAACTCATTAGGGTTAAGAATTTGGTTTAAATTTTCTGGAGGTATTTTTAACCAGTTTGATGAATGTGTGGATGATTAATGGAGAGGGATATGGGGAGAGAAACAGGGAAAACAGAGACCAAGCTTGTTTTGGCCCTGACAACCATATTTCTCAACCCTCCAGACATGCGTTTCATGACTCCATGATGTTGTGTGGGGCCTCCCTGCTACTTTCTTTCAGTTTACATTGCCTATATTTCACAAGAGCCAACAAAAATCATGTGGTTGGCACAGTGGGTAAAGCACTGTACTCCGGCAACCATTGTTCTGATAACACATAGCAGCATCCAATCCCTTACTGTTGGAGTGGTGTTCCACTCTGACCTGACCCAGCCAGGACTGCTCCTTCTATTAGTGATTTGAAAACCGTGGGAAAACTGCAGTACTGTTCATTCCATGTAATGCTTCAAGGAGAAGTCTCTGGCTGGGAAGAATTATATGTTGTCTTTATGAATAAACAAACATAAGGGACCAGTCCCAAGACTGCCAGGACATCAGCAAAGGTCCTTGGTGGGAAGGATTTATAATGAACTGAGTGGAAAATGCATGGAGCTGTCAGTTTGAGACTCAGTCCTGTATATTCTTCCTTGCTCCTTTCCCAAGTAGATAAGTAGGCCTTTCTGCTCTGCTGATTGGGGGGAATTTTTATTGCCATCAGAGATATGTTGCTGTAAGAACATTCTTTTTTGTCTTTGGCTTTCTACATGCCTGAACTCCTCGTGGCACATACAAAACCAAAGATGACAAAAGCAAGGGAAACGGAGAACTGAAGAGCAGGAGAGGAAGACGGAGAAGATTCTACCCCTATCTCCACTCTGGTTGAGAAGCAGATACTTTATTTGAGGAGTGAGACCTCTGCCCCATTCCTCTGTAGAAACACCTACAGGTGGTAGGGCCGCTAGAATTTCTTGGGAGGAAATAAAGTTCTGGAATGAAGAACACCAGGTGCTGTGATGAACAGTATAGACTCTGAAGCTAGCCTGCCTTGGTTCAAATCCCAGCTCACCACTGTGGGACCACTGGGCCTTGTTCTACTTAATTCTTTCTCCCTTGGTTTAGTTATCTGTTAGGTAGCAATACATTTTTTAAATATCATGGAGTATATGGGAAAGTTAAATGAGTAAAGTCATGGAAGATATTTAGGACAATGCCTGGCACATAGTCCTCTAGAAATATTAACTTCCATTTTTTTATGTTCAAAAACAATAAGTAGCATCATGATAGAGTTTGGCATAAAATCAACAGACTCTTTCCTTCAAGGCCTCTCATGCACTCTCATAGGAGAGACATTGTGGCTATCATGTTGGACTGGAGACAAAATAGTGCTTTTTACTTGATCTGAGAACCATGTTAGTCTCCAGGATTCTAGAAAAGCAGAGTCCCTACATCAGATAATACTGAGTTTGAATTTGCCAGAACTTGTGAAGGATGGAGGGCAAATCCAAAATTTGTAATTCAAGAAAAAGAAAAACAAGTGGAGCCTGTCTTGCACATTTGAGTTTTATTGAAAATTTCTCACCGAGCCACTAATGTCGCCTTCCTGTTCTTTGTACAAAACAAATTCAGGGTATTCATGAAGATATTTATTCCCACAGCCAACCTAATTACAGAGACATCTGATAATGCCGACCAATGCAAGTCAGTAAATGGATTTAAGTGGGATTGAGAAAGGTTTTTCCCTAGGAAGGAGAGAGCACATCGTGTGAGGTAGAGAATAAAGGTCATTCACAGCAGCCTTGAAGGTGAGAAAGAAAGGGCAAGAGGACAATCTGCAACAAATGGCCCTGGGAACACTGAACATTCACATGCAAACAAGTGAAATTAGACCTTTATCTTATACCATAAGCAAAACATTAACTCTACATGGATTAAAGACCTAAACATTAAAGTAAAAAACTATAAAATTCCTAGAAGAAAATGTAGAAGAAGAGCTTCATAATATTGGCTCTAACAATAATTTCTCAGATATGACATTTCTCAGTAGCATAGGCAACAAAAGCAAAAATAGGCAACTAAGACTCTATCAAACTTCAAAACTGCTCTACACCAAAAGGCACAAGTAACAGACTAAAAAGGTAAACCATGGAATATGAGAAAATATATGCAAATCATTTATCTGATAAGGCATTAATATCCAGAATATATAAAGAACTTCTATAATTCTACAACAGCAATAAACAGCCTAATTAAAACTGAGCAAAGGAATTGAATATACATTTCTCCAACAATGATAATATAAATGGCCAACAGCATATGAAAAGATGGTCAACATCACTAATAATTAAAGAAATGCAAATTAAAACCACAATGAGGTAACACCTGACACTCATTAGAATGACTACTATTAAAAAAAAAAAAAAAACATAAAATAAAGTGTTGGCAAAACAATGAAAATGTAGAGAAATTGGAACTCTTGTGCACTATTGGTGGGATTGTAAAGTGATGCTATGGAAAACAGTATAACAGTTTCTCAAAAAATTAAAACTAGAACTATTATAAACTCCAATGATTACCCTTCTGAGGATATATAAAAAAGAATTGAAAGTAGAGCCTGGAAAATATATCTGTACACCCATATTTATAGCAGCATTGTTCACAGTAGCCAAGAGGAAAAGCAACCCAAATGTCCACTAATAGATAAATAATAAAATGTTTTATATATATATACACACACATATATATTCACACACATAATGGAGCATTACTCAGCCTTAATAAAAAAGAAAATCCTGTCACAAGCTACAACATGGATGAATCTTGAGGGCATTATGCTAAGCAAAACAAGCCAGTCCCAAAAGGACAAATCTTGTATGATCCACTTATATAAGATATCTAAAGTGATCAAATTCTTAGAAAAAAACTAGAATGGTGCTTACTAGGGGCTGGAGTCAGAGGGAATTATTGTTTAATGGGTACAGAGTTTCAGTTTTGTAAGATGACAAAGTTCTGAATATCTGTTGAACAACAATGTAAATATACTTAACACTACTGAAGTGTTCATTTAAAAATGATTCAGATGGGAAACGACAAGAACTTTGGAGAAAATCCTTGATTTTAGGAGCAATACTCCTCAAGATTCTGTAGGAAAGTGAAGCCTATGGCTGCAGCGATGAGGTCATAAAAGCAAGCCAGTTAGCTCCGACTTTCAGCAGAAACGGTTCCCCAAGAGAGTTGCTGGCGGAGACCTGTCAGTGAAGAGCCTTCCTAAGAGCTGAGGAAATAGCTCCTTCAGTGATGCATCACCCAGCAATCATGGTGAAAGCAATAGCCACGGCCCAGACCAAGTGTGAGCTAATTATAGCTGAGGCAAATGAAGGAAAATAATAGAAACAAGGGATGCTCTTACAATAGAGGAGGGAGAGGCATTGCAGGACTCATATAAAGTCTATTATCATATAAAGTCCTATCCATACAATATCATAATGGATATAGTACCTATGCCATACATTAAATGTCATATTGAATTAGGCTGGGACATGTAGGTTTTCATACATGGCCATCAGCCCTTCTGGCCCAGAATGG
>PVKP010031504.1:0-26902 GCA_004027715.1 Plecturocebus donacophilus | reverse complement strand
CAGGCTGCAGAGTAGAGGACAGGGAAGCATTCCTCATCTGGAACATGGGGGAAATATTTTTACAACCTTTCATATTTGAAGTGAGACCCATTGAGAACCATGTTGGTCAAGGCACCTTGACAAGGCTAATTTGAGATGATGTCATGAGTGTGAGTATACGGTTTCAAGCCCTCATTCCTCGGAGATGTCTTTAGACCAGACTCCGTTCCAATTAGAGTTAAGAGAGGGGCTAAAAATAATAAATTATTGCCATTCAGAGTCTGGAAAGTTTCTTTGGGCAAATGAGGACGACTATCACTGGCACCTGCTAAAAGATTCACACAGGCTCATTTCTTCTTTGATAGTTTAGAGTCATTGAGGTGCCTTGGGGTCCCTCTAGAATCTGATTTGTTTTGTTTTGTTTTGTTTTTTTGAGACAGAGTCTTACTCTGTCACCCAGGCTGGAGTGCAGTGGCACGATCTCAGCTCACTGCAACCTCCGTCTCCTGGGGTCAAGTGATTCTCGTGCCTCAGCCTTGAGACCAAGTCTTGCTCTGTTGCTGGTAGCTGGGATTACAGGTGTTCACCACCACGACTGGCTAATTTTTGTATTTTTAGTAGAGACAGGGTTTTACCATATTGGCCAGGCTGGTCTTGAACTCCTGACTTCCAGTGATCCACCTGTCTTGACTTCCCAAAGTGCTGGGATCACAGGTGTGAGTCTCCGCATCCAGCCTCATTTTTCCTTTGATAGCTTAGAGTCACTGAGGTGCCTCTTGGTCCCTCTAGAATCTGTGTGGGGTTTTTCTTTTGAGGTGGATCAGGTTCACCCAGTCAATCCTTTGCCCATTCGTCCTTTCAATTTGGTATTCATCTACTGACACCCGGCCCTGTGGATCCTGCCTGGGAGAACTCATGACCTAGCTGGGGAGGTGAGTGAACATATTACCTAGAACAACAGAGCCAGTGACACTGTGAGAGAAGGAGCAGGCTCGTGGAATTTCAAACAATAAGGGACAAGTGCTGAATGCGGTGTCTGGGAAGCTTGGGGAGGGGCTGGGGTTCACACAGAGTAAGCACTACTTGGCGTAGGGCGGCCCAGGAGAGACAAAGCCCAGAGGCATGTTTGGAGTGAGCTTCTGGAAGGTACCTTGCCTGGGGAGGTGACGGGGACAGCACAGATGCTGAGTAAGCAGGTGGGGCTGCAGTCCTGGAGGGGGCCGGAAGCGTCCTGTAAGGAGACTGAATTTATGCCATCAGCTAAGGTGCCCCGTGAGCTTTCCTGAAGCTGGAAAACTCATGACTCATGCTCGGACCTCTAGACCCTCCAGGCTCTGAATGTCTGTCATTCTGTCCCCAGCCTGGCTGCTATCATTTGGACTTTTAGGGCTTTCAGATTCCACCCTGGGGCCCTTGGGTGGCCTCTTTTAGCCCCAGAGGAGCTGGCTGCCTGGACATGGCAGCCTCCGCGCACCCAAAAGGAACAAGCTCTCTCCTCATCACCGCCCCTCATGGTGGGGTGCCTTGTGAAAAGGACACACTTCAATTCTGGCGTCAGGCTTCCAGAGGCTCCTGGGCAGGGAGGGTGTTGATGGGATGGTGTCGGGCCCCTTGGCCTCTGCCAGCCCCTCGGATCTGCCAGTCACAAGGAGAGAGCAGTGACCTGAGGAGTGCTGGACCATGAGCTGCACTGTTTCAGACCCAACGGAAGATAATGGCTTCCACAGCGACTTGGAATTGTCCCTCCTGTCGGCTCTTGTCTGTAGAACTAGGCAGTGGGGCAGGAGCCCTGTCCCCAAGACCCCGCCTGTCTCTAGCAGTCCAGGAGACCTACAAGGTCCAAAAGGGTGTTTCCCTTCAGTGGGGTAGCCTGGAGTGGGGCCAGTGGAGGATCTGGGAGAGAAGTCACCTTTGTGATCAGCAGAAGGGAGATGGCACTGGACCCTGGTACAAAATCCACTCAGGGACCAAGGTCAGTCTGCAGCCCATTCCGGTTCCCTTAGGAAGCAGGATTCTTGGAGAGAATCCATTTCTCCCTCCAAACTCTCTGTGAACCTGGGACCTGGAGATAAAGCTAGTCGGGTGAGTGGAGGCATCGCTCTGGGTCCTTTAGAGTCATCTCTTTGGGCAGCTGTGCGGTGCTTCAGAGGGGCAGAGGTGGGGAGAGGGAGCGGGCCGTCTGCCTTGCACTACACCCATACTGAGGCTCCGATGGTCCTCAGGGGTGTACCCCTGGGGAGCCTTTTCTTTTTTCTTTTTTTTGAGACCAAGTCTTGCTCTGCTACCAGGCTGGAGTCCAGTGGTGCAATCTCAGCTCACTGCAACCTCTGCCTCTGGGTTCAAGTGATTCTCCTGCCTCAGCCTCCTGAGTAGCTGGGACTACAGGCACATGCCACCACGCCCAGCTAATTTTTGCATTTTTAGTAGAGACGGGGTTTCGCCATGTTGGCCAGGATGGTCTTGATCTCTTGACCTTGTGATCTGCCTGCCTTGGCCTCCCAAAGTGCTGGGATTATAGGTGTGAGCCACCGTGCCCCGCTGGAGCCTCTTTCTCTGGGAAGGAGTCCCTCGCACAGAACTTCCCCTAGTGGCCGCATGACATGGCCCTGCCCCCAGCCAAGGCTACTGGGCAGACCTATGGCCCAAGCTGGACCAAATCAGAGGTTCTCTTGGAAGTGTGGATTTTGTATCAGAGACAGAGGAGAACCAGGACCCAGGAACTTCTGGGAGTTTTTAAAGGGGTGTTCTCGAGTGGTCCAGGATGCCAGCTCTGGAGGCTCCTGCCTCTTTCCTTCCTTGATCTTGGCTGTTAAGCACTCCCTCCTATCCTTCAGGACCCCTCCACACCCTTCTGATAAAGTCCTCTTTGAGGCTGGGCACGGTGGCTCACACCTGTAATCCCTGCAGTTTGGGAGGCCAAAGTGGGTGGATTGCTTCAGCCTATGAGTTTGAGACCAGCTTGGGCAACATGACAAGACCTCCTCTCTCCTAAAAATACACAAATTAGCTGGGCACGCTGGTGAGCGCCTATAGTCCCAGCTACTCGGGATGCTGAGGTGAGAGAATCAACGGAGCCTGGGAAGTTGAGGCTAGAGTGAGCTGAGATCGTACCACTGCATTCCAGCTTGGGTGACAGGACTGAGACCCTGTCTTTAAAAAAAAAGCCCTCTTTGGGGATCAAGTCAGAGAAGTTGGTTTCTGTGCTTGCAACTGGGAGAGCCCTAACCCCTAACCAACTGTACCTTCACTGGGGAAAGGAGATTCCAACCTGCTTTTCCAGGGCTCCAAAGTTCAGGCTCTACACCATGCCTTGGGGCAGGTCTGCAACACTTTCTAAGACATGAAAATAAGCATGGGTTCCCTAGAGACCACAGGGCTCCAGGGAAAGGAAGGACACTGTATCAGGGGATGAGGATGCCGAACACCAGCCCCGTGCTGTGTGGAAGCGTGTGACCTGTGTACTACAGCCTTTCGAGGTCTAGTCACCTGAAGAGCTGACGGTGTCCTCAGAAAACACTGTTGGGCTACTCAGCCAACCTTTCAGCATCTGTGTGTCCTCCCTATGGATATCGAGACATTTACAGGTTTCACGCAGTTGCCACAAGGAAGAACGGCACCATGTGTGGCCAGCAGGGAGAAGAGTCCCATACATGATGGTTTCTCTTCCATTCTGGTTTTAAAAAAGGCCAGACACAGTGGCTTACACCTGTAATACCAGCACTTTGGGAGGCCAAAGTGAGTGGATCACCTGAGGTCAGAGGTTCGAGCCCAGCCTGGCCAACATGGTGAAACCTTGTCTCTACTAAAAATACAAAAATTAGCTGGCCGTGTGGCAGGTGCCTGTAATCCTGGCTACTTGGGAGGCAGAGGCAGGAGAATCACTTGAATCTGGGAGGCAGAGTTGCAATGAGCCGAGATCATGGTACTATGCTGTAGCCTAAGCAAGAGAGCAAGACTCCATCCCCCCAAAAAAAAGCCAGCCTCCTTGCTGGTAGTCAATGAACCAAGCCTTTGGAAGGCTTCTCCTGCATCAGAGCCACCACTGCATGAAATGCCTGCCAAGAGGACCCTGGGGACAGCTTTCGGGCTCCTCAAGGCCCTGCTCCTGCCCCTCCAACCCCTCATGCCCCTTGGTGGCAGGAGGTAGGAGCCTGGCTACATTCTCTCGGCATCCCTCATCTGGCTCAGCGAGTTCTTCAAGAACCCACAGCACCAGCCTCATGCCTCCTCCAACACTTTGCTTCAGAGAGGGCCAGGATTTTCCAGGCTTCCTGCCGAGATTCATAATTGAACAGAGCCTGAGAGATTTCCCCAACCAATCGCTTGTTTTCTCTCTTAACACAGGGAAATGGGTATTTGGTTATTGTCTCCGTGATTTTTCTCCTTGCATCTACTTGATAACTGCTGCTTGGAAGAAAGCTCAATACCAAGGGTTGGGTTTTTTTTCTTCATTTCTTTCTTTCTTTTTTAATAAGGAACAACTATGGAGCTGTAAGGGAGGCAACAGCTCTCTGCAGATTCCAGCTTTTCCATTGGTTTGCCTCTGCAGAGCCCTCGGAAGTTATGCTCCAATAACCTGAGAGTTTTAATTGAAGGGGCTGGGCGAGGGACGAAGCATCATAGTAGAGAATCATAAACTCCTAGAACGGACCCTTGGGATCATCCGCTTCACCCCATTCACTTCACATATTAAGAACCTGCTGCCTGGAGAGGTGAAGGGTCATCTCCGTTGTGACAAGTTGATTGGTGGCACAGCCAAGCTTTGAATGTTGGTCAGTTGACTTCAAGTTCAGAGCTCTTTTGCCCCCTGTCCACTGCCTGCTCTAGTGCAAGGTTATCAACCGGGGCTGATTCTGCCTCCCAGGAGACATTTGACAGAGGCTGGAGACAGTTGTGATTGTCACGACTTGGGGCGGGGCAGGGCCAGGTGTTACTGGCAACTAGTGGCCAAGGATGCTACTAAACATTCTATAATGCACAGGATGACTCCACACCCTGTCCCATTACATAATGATTTAGCCCCAAATGTCAATAGTGCAGTGGTCGGTGATGAATAAATGTCCTGCACAGAACTGAGTCTTCCCCTTTCCAGCCCATGGAAGACATTGCTAATCAATCACAGTACTTTTCTCCCCCAATCACAGTCTGAATCCTCAACACAGTGCTCCATTCAGGAGCTACTAGTAGTTGAGATGATACCTACTGATCATCCCTTGGCTGGATAGCATACAGATGGTATGTTCTCAAATCATTCTGCTTGGATATGAGTTCTGGCTTTGTTACCACCTACTAGCTGTATGATCTGGGGTCCTAATTCATCTCTCTGTGCCTCATTTTTCCCATCTATGAAATGGGGATCACAAACAGGGATAAACTGAGGGTCATTTGGGGGATTAAACAAGTGAACGCAGTTTCTAAATGTCACTGTGCCTGTCACATGGCATGTGTTTAAAACATGTATGCTGTTGTTATAATCAGTCCTGCTCTAATAACAAAGAGGCAGCTGGTCTCATTGTCAGAAGTCAGCAGGCCAGGTTTGCCTCCTATCAGGACTGACACAGACTCTTCCTTGTCCTCATATGCCCATAATACTGTGGCTTCTAAAATAAGCAAGGCTTCTTTGACTCTTAGAAGGCCTGGCAAAGTAACCCTGTTTTACCCTGAGCCTCATGACTAATGGGCTAATAAGTGTTGGCTTTGGTTGAAAACTATATTCCCTGCAAAGCATGTGCTAAGCTCTTTCCATTTTCTCATTAAGTTTCAAAAATAACTTATGAAGGGGGAGCTCCTATACACCCATTTTACAGATGACAAAGCCAAGGTTCAGGGAAGGTAAGTAACTTGTCCAACGTAGCACAGCCCCAAGTAGCCAAGCCAAAATTCTCTCACCTGCTCCTGTCTGATCCTACAACTAGTGCTGTCACTGTTATGATTCCCTGCCTCCTTATTCTATTTGAGAATGGAGGGGGGGGAGAGAGAGAGAGAGAGAGAGAGAGAGAGAAAGGAGAGGTGGAGAGGGCCAGTGTTTGGGAGGGCACACACCCGCCAGGTCACCTGTGCTTTCTGGCAGCCAGGCCAGGATGAGGGAGCACACATGCATTTCTAAAGTACCTCCAGGGCTGAGAACAGTTCTTCCAGGGCAGCCAGATACCAAGTTCAAACACAGTTTTTAAGACCCCTCTCACTACCTCCCTGATATGGTATGGCCATGTCCCCACCCAAATCTCATCTTGAATTATAGCTCCCATAATCCCCATGTGTCCTGAGCAGGACCTGGTGGGAGGTAATTGAATCATGGGGGTCGGTTTTTCCCATGCTGTTCTCTTGATAGTGAGTAAGTCTAATGAGATCTGATGGTTTTAAAGAGGGCAGTTTCCCTGCACACGCTCTCTTGCCTGCTGCCATGTAAGACGTTCCTTTGTTTCTCCTTCGCCTTCTGCTATGATTGTGAGAAGGGCAGGTGCCCCTTCTCCTGGCTCCAGGCTCCTGAAATCCCAGGCACAGATCACTCAGCCTCAGCTTCTTCCTGGAGTTTTGGAGCTAAGGCTTGAGGCTTTTGCTTGCATTAAAAAAGAAAAAAGTAAATAAAACAAAATCAGCTTCCCTCCTTCCACAGGCACAGGAGAACCCACACATGGGGCTTGGTAGGCTGGGACACAGTGAGAACAGGCTGGATGGGAAGGAGACGGAGAAAACCCTGAGAACACAGTGGAACAATTGTCATCATGAGTTAAGTAGGCCGTTTATAGGAAGGATAAAAGTTAATGGGAAGCTACTATACTCCAGCTCCCCACCATTAAGCAAGAGAAATGCTGTAAATGACACACGGAAGAAGACAGTCTCGAATGCAGAGTGATTCTGCTTGCAGAGAGAGCCTGGGGAAGGCCGGGTGGAAGCCAGGTGGAAGTAGGCGGTGGGGAGCCACATTCATCACCTGATTAGGAGGGCAATCGAAGTTTGGACATCACTAATTTCATCTAAATGCTCTGGGTGGCTTTTTCATCTATTACCCACCATCCCCATGCCAGGTCAGAGCTGAAAGCCAGTTGGGGAGGAGGCACTGGCTCTCTAATTTATCGAAATAAAACCCTTCCCTAGGGAGGTTGTGCATTCAGACAGCCCGGACAAGGAGCCTCGTCTATTCTAATAGATTTCAGTTGCTCTGGCTTCTTGACAGTTGATATGGTTTGACCCTGTGTCCCCACCCAAATCTCATCTCGGATTGTAATCCCCTTGTGTCAGTGGAGGGACCTGTAATCCCCACGTGTTGATGGAGAGACTCTCCATTTTACAGATGAAGAAACTGAGGTCCTGAGAGGTTCAGTACGTTGCCCAGGGTTGCCCATCTAGTGCCGGGCTGGGACTAGAACCCAAGCTGTCATCCGTCAGAACCTGAGCGCCTAAACCACTCTGCTCCACCACCTCTCAAATTGTATATGAAGAAATACAAGCAGGCACCAGCTGGCAATTCAGGGGCTGAGGGAGGCCCAGCCCAAATGGTGGGATGTTCTGTGAGCTTCTGGACCATCTCAGGTGCATCTCCCCTTTGCCAGGTTCTGTCCTATGCTGGGCACCCATGCTCCAGATAACTGGGGTGTCTCTTTGGAAAGGGGCTCATATGAGAAGGCAGGGCAGGGGTGAGGAAGCAGGGCATGCAGATTGCTTCCAAATGAAACAGACTTTGAAACTGAGCAGGAGGCAGGGAGTGAATGGGCAGCGCCAGAGTGTGCCCGAGGCCCTGGGTGAGCTCAGCCAGGCACTGACAAGGAGCTGCCTGCAGGAGATTACAGTGAGGGCTTCTTGGAAGGGGCGGCACCTGCCCTGATGACTTCTGAGAGTTTATACGGGAACGAGGGGAGGACAAAGGGAACAGCCCAAGCCAGAAGATGGTTGGAAACAGTGTGAATCAGGAACCCTGCATAGCTCAGGGTTACTGGAGGGAGGGGCCAGCGAAAGGACTCAGGGTCAGCAGGAACCAGCCATGATGGCTGCCATGCCCAAACTCTATCCTGCAGGAGGTGAAAGGTCAGTGATGGTGCTGTGGCCAAAGTCCTCTGTCACCAGATTGTCCTGGCAGGTGGTTTTGCGGGAAGCAGCAACAGGGATACCAGTAAAAAGGAAGAGTCAAGCAAACCCCGACTAGGGGAGGGCAATGTGGCTGGAGAAGAGGGTGGACTTGAGGCGTCAAGGAGGCGGAATTCCAAGGTTGGCTGATGGATGAAACACAGGCAGGGCGAGGAAGAGGGAAAGTCAAGCCACTCTCCAGTGAGGAACCCCAGAGACTCCATTCCAGGAAGCCCTGGGGAACTGTCTCCCTCTTCTCCTTTGTATTCTCATAATGCTCTGTACACATCCCTATCATTGTAACCTCCTGCATTATTTTTAAATTGTGTCTCCCCCTGAGCCAGGGGTCCAGGTCTGAGACTTACTTGTCTTTCAACCAAAGCCCTCTGTTTAGTGTCTGCTCAATTTATAGCAGTTGAATTGCACTAATGCAATTGGCTCATGCCCATAAGCTCAGCACTTTGGGAGGCCGAGGCAGGCAGATCATCTGAGGTCAGGAGTTTGAGACCAGCCTGGCCAACATGGTGAAAACCTGTCTCTACCAAAAAATACAAAAATTAGCCAGGTGTGGTGGCATACATCTGTAGTCCCAACTACCTGGGAAGCTGAGTTTGGAGAATCACTTGAACCCGGGAGGCGGAGGTTGCAGTGAGCGAGATCACACCACTGCACTCCAGCCTGGGTGACAGAGCGAGACCCTGTCTAAAAAAAAAAAAAAAAAGAATTACACTGATTTTCTTTCTCCAAAGAGGGCTCTAAGGGACTTGGGACCTAGGAGGCCAGGGGAGGCACTGCTCTCTCCTGGCTCCCTGGCTCTGTGTCTGTGTGCAAAAGGCAGAAAAAAAATCCACTGTGCCCTCTGCCCTCTTCCCCAGTAGCAAGTGAGATACCCAGGAATGCCACCAGAATGCCCAACCATGGAGCAGAAAGGCATTGGCAGGGCATGCCGTGCCCCTGTCCACAAGATGCCACTGGAATGAGCTGCTTGTCATCAACCCTCCTAAGTCAACAAGTCACTCCTGGAAGCATGGCCTGATTGTAACGTGATAAATATTAATGTCCTGGAGGCGAATCCAATGGGCCACACTCAAAACCATGGTTTGGGATTCAGTGGGACCAGATGTCAGACTGGTTTCATGTCACCCAGTTCCCAAACCAAAGTAATAATCACCCCCTTGCAAGTAGGTTGAACTAATGGCAAGAAGGACAAATGTGAAACCCTGGAGGTCTGTATAAATCCCATTTTAAACACAACCCACACCGTCCTAAATTCTGACAGTCCTGATATTTCAGAAGAAATGTCAGCCTGCCCGGAGAAGATGCTGGCAAACCCAGGCATGGACTCGTGAGGGCCCCTAACCCTGCAAGGTTCCACTCTACCCTTCCAATGCGTCATTTTTGCTTAGCTGGGGCTGAAAAGCCCAATCTTCCTTGGGCTCCATGAGCAGCTGCCGTGTGATCGCAAAGCTTTCATTATTCATCAAGCCATTTTTCCTCCCAGTTGAAGTCGGGATCCAGACATCGGAATGGCACATCCTTCAGTTCTCCGGCAAAAACCCCCGCTCAATGAGAAGCCGGAGACACCCATTTCCAGAGGTGCAAATAATAGCCGGAAAATGCAGCGTATCACGGTGCCACGACTTGGGGCAGTGGCGTGAGGGCGCCAGGGCCACCTCCACGGAAGCCTGAATATTCTATATCAAATGACTCTGAGTTATGAGCCTTTCACTGTTAGAGATCGGATTGAACTTGATTTGAAATTGGCCCTGGGGAAAACTTGTTAAAGAAAAAGAAAGATCTGAGATGGATCTTTCTTTGCAAGATCTTTCTTTACAAGGTACTTTGCAAAGCGGCTCTCTCCAGCTGCATCCCACGGCCATGGATTTCCGGATATTCAAGGGGGCAAATGGTTCCAGCCCTCCTCATACCAATGCGCTGATTCCCCCATTCCCCACCCTGCCCTCATCCTGGGAAGACCTCTCACTCCCTTACCCTCCACTACCACCGGCCTCTGAGAAGGTATGGAGGAGGCGCTGAGCGCTCACTTTGTACAGGCGCAATGACACTGATGTTGCTGTTACATCAGTGAATCCTCCTGAAAATCCAGGAGGTGGGACTGCTATTCCCACTTCACAGAGGAGGAGACGGAGGCCCTGGGAGATGACCGACTGGAGAGAGCCAGGGTTTGAACATCACTGTATCTGGTTCCACAGGGCATGCTGTCTACTCGTATGACACCCAGCTTACAGGCTCCGTGGTCTCCAGGACCGGGCCCCGCGGGGGCCAGCGTGGCATTCTGGCTGACAGCAGCATGGGCTGCTTGCTTAATCTCTCTATGCCGCACCTGCCTTCTCTGAGCAGCCAGCATAATGATGAGACCCAGCTTCCAGGGCAAGGGCAAGGCAAACACACGAGGTCCTGACACACACAGTGTGCTAAGGCGCCTTCTCCTTGCATGTCTGCTGGTAGTGGAGGGGCCCTTTTTTTTTTTGCAATAGGGTCTCACTCTGTCACCGGGGCTGGACTGCAGTGGTGTGATCATAGCTCACTGCAGCCTCAAATTCCTGGGCTCAAGCAATCCTCCAATCTCAGCCTCCTGAGTAGCTAATACTATAGGCATGCTCCACCACACCCAGCTAATTCTGTATTTTTAGTAGAGATGGGGTTTCACCATGTTGCCCAGGCTGGTCTTAAACTTGTGGCCTCAAGTAATCCTCTCACCTCAGCCTCCCAAAGTGCTGGGATTATAGACATGAGGCACCACACCTGGTCTCCTTAGAAAAAATGTTTTTTCTTTGTGCATATTTGAAGTTTACAATGTGATGTTATGAGATATATATACAGACAGAACAGTACAGTAGTTACTACATGGGAGCGAGTGAAAGTATCTACCATCCCACGTGGTTACTTTTTAAGCACTTTTGTCCTTGGATGAGCCCCCTTATGTGTGCAAGAACAGGCGTGGGGGTGCCCTGGTCACCTGGCAATGGGGTAGATTGTGAGCTGTCCAAGCCAGGCCCCAGCTGGGGGGTGAAGAAGCCTTCTGCCCCCAGACCTGTGATCTCTCCTCTGGGAAGATGAAGCCCTTCTTTGGGGTGTGGCCATAGGGAGTGGCCTCAGCGGCAGGAGCAAAGCCTCTTCCAGGGCCAGGGATGACACGGCCCTGCGAGCCAGCGGCCCAGCCTGCCCAGCCGCTCACAGCCTCGTCTCCAACTGAGCCCTAATTCATAGGACCGCTGACAACGCTCATTAATAAATGATGGAAGACCTCTCAGCAAATACCCAGCCCTGAAATGATGCTGTGAGGCCTCTGCCACAGGCCTCAGGCCCACACAAGTCACAGCCAGGCAGCCTTGGGAGTCCCTGGGGTGGGGAGTGGGGTGGCTCAGCCCCAGTGGGTGCCAGCTGAGCGCCACAGGTGCCGCCCTGAGGGTTTTCACAGCCTGTCCCAGCCCAGCGGATGAGCCAGGCCAGCTGCTGTAGACACGGAGCAGCTGGGTGCAAGGTGGGCACTCCCTCTGGGAAACCCACACAGAGGGGCCCCATCTTCCCGAGAAGTCCCACGTGGTGACGGTTCTATCTGGGGTTTTATGTATGGCCCAAACGAGGGAAGATCCAGATTCTGTTGGGCCCTGAAGTTTGTGTGAGTGAAGTTTGTGTGGGCACACAGGTCCTCTTAAAGAAAATAACACACAATGACAGGTGCAAAATGACACTCAGGAAGGGCCTGCAATGCTTTGGTGTCTGGGAAGTTCAGCTTTGGGCTCACTGGGCCAGAGTTCCTGGCCCCAGGACTGAGAAACCGTTGCAAACACAACAACCTCTCCTGGTCTGTGACCTTCTCAGAAGGCCTCCGCCAGGCCAGGGGCTCTGGACCAGGCTCTGGAGAGCCATGGGACACCTCGAAGGGGCCCACATGGGCGGCTCCCATCTGACCCTATCCCATCCTGCCATGGGGGGTGCTGCTTCCAGCTGTCTTCTGACATAACCCCCTCCGAGAAAGGTGGGTGTGCTGGTGGGTAGCACCAGGTTTGTTTTGTGCTGCTGGGAGACCTTTCTTATTTGATGGATCCCCTGTGCCTGGGAGAACTAGTGCTAGGTTGAATGAATGAACAAATGAATGGTGAATGAATGGCAGGTGGGGATAGGACCCAAATAAACTCTTCTTAGCTCAACTCTTCGCAACGTCCCACACAGAGATTCTCAGATTGACCCAACATGCGGTCCCCACCCGTCTCCTCCCCAATCTACGGGACCTATTCATTCATGTAGCAAACATTTACTGAAGGCGCTGACTTGATGGGGCAACCTGGTACCCAAGGGCAGAAAGCAGGCAACACGGCCCCCCAGGAGCTGGGTGGAGCAACCAGTTACCCCACGACATGGCACGACACATCCAGTCAAAATCTGGGCACAAACTCAGTGCTCCAGGAGTCCAGAAAAAGGAGGTGTCACCGCCAACTGGAGATAAGGCTTTGTGGGGAAGATCACCTTTGAGTGAGTCTTGAGGGAGGGACAGAGTGAGTTGGGTGGGCAGGCCGCTGGCTTTGGGGATGGCCCTGTCCAGCAGGCATGGTGGTAAGCGAGGCAGGAGTGTAGACCAGACAGTGAAATTTCAAGTTGGGACTCTCCTTCGAAGTGGAGAAGAGAGCTCGGCCTGTGGATCCTGCCTTCACACCTCTGGCTTCTGTACACTTCAACATCAGGGTCAGGTGATGCCCTGAAATATACAAAGTTTCTGGCCCTCGGTTGGAGAGACACCTTCCTGGTTGGTCACATACCTGAGAATCGTAAACATGTGGTTGGGAGTTGTCAGGTCTTATTCAGGGTTCGTATCTGGGGGCTGAATCCTGTCTGGACGGTGTCCCATCAGGATAGGGGGATGGTAACACATCCTCGAGTGTCCGTATCCTTACCCATGTGACTAGGGAGCCGCTGCTTGCCTACTGAAGACCCAACGGGAGAACAGACTCCAGCAGCTAAATGGACCAACGTAGTGACCACCCAGGAGCAAAGCCATCTGCCACCGACCTGCGCAGCTCCCTGCCCCACTGCTTTGCTCAGCACTAGGAGGGGAGGAGAACCCTCCTCTTATGGGATCTGGCTTCTGGAAAGAGGAGAAACATTCTTCACACAGTACAGCAAGGAGAGAGCTTTCAGAATTGTTTTCTGTTTGTTTGTTTGGGGCTCTCAATTCATCTTCATCTTTCACCAGGCAAAGCTGCTGTGATTCTTACCGTTTGGGAGGAGAGGAAGGGGCAGTGGAAATGGTGAGATGGGTGGGCCCTGCCAAGATCAAGCTGGAGCCCAGGGAGGCCTTCCAGCTCTAGGACCAGGTGCCTTCCACCTGTACCACCCACCTGTGTTTTTCTCTGTGCTGGAGATTTGCTTGCAAAAGGGAGGTAGGGAGCGGCCATTCACTGAGCTCCTAGCAACTGCCAGTACTTTACAGTTTAACTCATCTAATCCTCACACCAGCCCTTACAGTCTGGTATTAATGTACCCCTTTTAAAAATAAGGACACTTCGATTTAAAGAGTGCCGAAGAAAATTCCCTAAGATCAACCCTCCATCCCTAGTGCAGAACAGAACCAGAACTCAAAGTCAAGTTCATCTGACTGGAAACCACCCTTTGCACCAAAGCCCCTTCCATCTGTGGTAGGCAGAATTCTAGGATGGCCCGCAAGATACCCATCCCCTGCTGTGCACCCTGTATAACGCCTTCCCCTTGAGTGTTGGGGGAACCTACGAATACGATCCTTCAGTTATGTAATATAAGATGTAATCCACTGTGGCAGATTGGAGGGGAAGAAGTCAGAGATATTCCTGCTGGCCTGGAAGAAAGCAAATAGCCATGCAGTGAACTGCCGAGGGGGCCATGTGGTAAGGACCGTGGGTGGCCCCCAGGGGCTGAGAAGTCCTGGCTGATGGCTAGCAAGAGAATGGCAGCCTTTGCTCATAACCACAACCGGGTGAATTCTGCCAACAACCAGTGAGCATGCCTGAGGTCCCCAAACTAGGAAAGGAAAGCCGCCCGGCCACGATCTTGACTGCATCCTTGGAGACCTAAGCAGTGGATGGGGCTAAGTGTGTCCAGACTCCCAGTCCACAGAGACTGGGAGATAATACATCTGTGTCATTTTCAGCCACTGTTTTGGCAACCCGTTAAGAAGCACAGAGAAAATGGATGTATTTCTCACATTCATTTTGCCTTCAGGACCCCAGTCCAGCCTTGAAAACAGGCACTGACCCAGAAAGAAGTAAAAAATTTCCATGATGCTTTGACTACAGTGTTCCACCTGGGACTCAGTTTCCTCCACTGTCAACAGAGAGAGGAACAGCACCTATGTCAGGAGCTGGGTGGGAGGTTCAGAGAGGTGACAGGTACATGTTCTTAGCCTACAAAGTGAGTTCTCAACACACCGTTGCTAATAAAATCACCTTTATTTGAGGCTACCCCCTCTTGGAGAGCAGAATGGGAAAGACTTCAGAAGCATGGCTAATTTGGCCGTTATTTGCAAGGCTGAATGCATCTCCTTCTGTTGGTTTTCTGGGGCCGCCATGACAATGCACCACAGACTAGGTGGCTTAAAATCACAGAGGTTTATTCTCGAATGGTTCTGGGGGCTAGGAGGCCAACATCAAGGCGTCAGTGGGGCCATGCTCTTTCTGAAGGATCTAGAGAAGGACCTGCCCCACGCCCTTCTCTTAGCTCCTGATGGGCATTCCCCGGCTTGTAGCTGCACTGCTGTGATTTCTGCCTCCATCTTCCGTGGCCTTCTCCCTCTGTGTCAGTCTCTTCTCGTTGTTTCATAAGGACCCAGTCTATTGAATGAGGGTCTATTCTAATGGAGCACGATCTCATCTTAATTTGATGACATCCAGAAAGACTCTATTTCCAAATAAGGTCACATTCACGGGTCCCTGGAGTTAGGGCTTCAGTGTATCTTTTTAGGGGACACAGTTCCACCCATAATTCTCCCTGACGTGAAAGATGTTGGGAATAAAAATCTCTTACCAGTTTCTGTTTCTTTTTTCATTTAACTCCCTTGCCTATTTTTTTGGAGACAGAGTCTTGCTCTGTTGCCCAGGCTGGAGTGCAGTGGTGTGATCTTGGTTTACTGCAACCTCCACCTCCTGGATTCAAGCGATTCTCCTGCCTCAGCCTCCTGAGTAGCTGGGATTACAGTCACCTACCACCATGACCAGCTAATTTTTTTGTATTTTCAGCAGAGATGGTTTCACCATGTTGGTCAGGCTGGTCTTGAACTCCTGGCCTCAAGTGATCCACCCTCCTCGGCTTCCCAAAGTGCTGAGATCACAGCCATGAGCCACTGTGCCCAGCCTCCCTTGCCTTTTCAATGCCTTACCTATGATAGAACTACAAATGGGAAGCCCCCACCAAGAAATTTCAGGAAGATTCTGGTCTAAAAGAGGTGAAGAGACTCCTCTGACATCTCATATCTCCTCAGAGCCTCTGGAGAGCAGCAGAGATCATGAGCTGCCTGGTGCTATCTGATCGGTGCGAGACGTGAGGGCTGGATGCACTACTGAGGTGAGGGGAGGTGAGGGGGCATGTGACTGGGAGGGACAGGGAGACCCTGCAGGAAGCCAGGCAGACATGTGAAGCCAAGAGGCAGATACAGCAACATCCCTCACCACGGAGCTGGATTTCTAAGAAAAACAGAAACTCTGCTTCCTCACTTCAAAGAAAAGCTGGTTCTGCAGATCCGAGGGCCTTCTCCTCCCCTGCTTGCCAGCGGCTGTTTGAGGAGATGAGATGCATGCACACAATGGCTCTGATGACCAGCCTGGCCGAGTCACAGGACACACTGGAGCAGAGAGCACTGAGCCTTGATGTGTGTGCTCCAGCCTGGGTCTTCCCGCCATGGCAACAGGACGGGATGGGCTGCAGGCAGATGGAGCTGCAGATCTCAGAATGTGGCCTCGTTTGGAAATAAAGTCATTGCAGATGTACTGTAGTTAAGGATGATGTCATTAGGGTAGACCCTAATCCAGTATGACTGGTGTTCTTGTAAAAAGAGAAATTTGGACAGAGACACATGCACCCAGGAGAACACCATGTGAAGCGAAGGCAGAGATGAAGGTTATGCTTCTACAAAGCCAAGGGACACTAAAGATTGCCAGCAACCACTGGAAGCTAGATTCTCACGGCCTTTAGAAGGAACCGATTCTCTCTGACGGTCTTCAGAAGGAACCAATCCTGCCGACACCTTGATCTTGAACTTCCAGCCTCCAGAGCTGGGAGACAATAAGCTTGTGTTGTTTCAGCCTAGCAGCCCTGGCAAACTAATACAGTGGATTTCGTGTGTGGAGTCTTTCACCTAGCACAGTTTTGAAGTTCATTCATGTTGTGGCATATCTCGTCACTGTGTTTTGGGTTCTCCAGGGCTTAGTCCTGGGGTGGTGACAGCTGGTGGTTTCCAGACAGTAAGCAGGCGGGAATTTTTCTCCCAGCCAGCACTGCAGGATGGAGGCATGGCTGGGGTGGGAAGGGCCGCTGGCCCGCATAGTCCTTCCAGAAACAGAGCTGAGGAGGCCTCGGTGATGAGCTCTGTTTCTCCTCTTACATTCACATCTGTAGGATCCTGGGGTGCAAAGCAACCGTGTATCCTGCTAAGAAACAGAGGCCAGCCTGTATAGCTCCTCTCACAACTCCAAGGAAGTTTGAGGCTCCCGCCCTGCACCTAGAAGGTGAGGGTCTCCCTAGGGTTTCCCAGCACAAGAGGCAGTACAGTGTGGAAGTTAGGGACATGGTGACTGGAGCCAGACTGCTTGGGCTCAAATCCCAGCCCCAGTGCTGCCACTTATATACCATGCCACTTGAGGGAGTTACTGTAACTCACTGTGACTCTGTTTCCTCCTCTGTAAACTGGGGATAGTCAAATAGTGAAGACATCAGTTAGGATGCAAGCCTCATACAATGTGCTCCAACCAATCTGTGCCCTCCCCCGGAGCTGGGCTTATCAGCCTCACTCACATGTCTGCTGCCCCTCCTCTGTGTCCTGTCTTGCTAAGTGACGTCACCCTGTCACCCCATAATGGGTTCTCATTCTTATATCCAGTCTATTTCCAAAGCAGATCTTAAATCCACCGTCTCCTCCATTCCACTGTCCTAAATCAGGACTCATCCCCCAGGGCTGAATTTTCCAGTGTTTCCCTAACAAGTGTCCCTGCCTCTAGCCTTGCTCCCTCCACTCCGTCCTGCACAGGAGAAGCCACATGAGCACTCCAGACACACAGCGGCTCTGAATGTCCCCTGGGTGAGACCCTCCACCCGCACGGCTGGGCCAGGAGGGCCAGAGGCAGGCTCCTGAGCAGGTACGACGGAGCGAAGGGCCCTTTCGCTTCTGGCCTCTTGCCTCCCCGTCCCCAGCTTCTGGCCTCCTCCCATACGGGGCTTTCTGTTTCGATAGTACCAGATGAGGCATTCGGATAGGCATTTCGCTAGGCATTCGGGAGCACATCCTGTGTTCCGGGCATCCCAGGGGCTCGCTCAGGGCCAGGGGCCCCTGGTAGGCACTGGGTAACTATGGAATGCCCGGGAGTGGGCATGATGCTTCTGGAACTTTACCTGTGCTCTGTCTGGAATCTTCTTCTCCTTTTGTTCTTATTTATTTATTTATTTATTTTTATTTTTGAGACAGATTCTCACTCTGTCGCCCAAGCTGGAGTACGGGGGCGTGATCTCGGCTCACTGCAACCTCCACCTTCCAGGTTCAAGCAATTCTCCTGCCTCAGCCTCCTGAGTAGCTGGGATTACAGGCGCCTACCACCACGCTCGGCTAATTTTTATATTTTTAGTAGAGATGGGGTTTCACCATGTTGGTCAGTCTGGTCTCGAACACCTACCTTGTGATCTGCCCATCTTGGCCTCCCAAAGTGCTGGGATTACAGGCGTGAGCCACTGTACCTGGCCCTTTTTTTTTTCTTTTTTAAACAAACTTGTGTTCATCTTCCTACACTGGCTCACATGACTTGCCATCTAGAAACTTCCCTGACTGCATCCTTGCCTCTGAGGACCTTCCGCTTCCCACTCTGTGCTACTGCCACTCCCTGCACTTAATGCATTCCACACAGAATTGTAACAGATGGCCACCCTCTGTCTCCCTTCTCCCACTGGACACTGATTTCTTTGAGGAACAGGACAGGATTTTACTTTTCACCTGGGTGCTCCATAAAATGTCTGCTGGATGAATAAAGAATGAATAGGAGAGTGCATGTGTGCATTCAGGAAGGAAGGCGTGTGCCTCTGTATATTCCCCTGCCTGGGGAACTCTTACGCATTCTGCAAGACAAGAGTAATATTGCCTCCTCTGGGAAGCCCCCCAGGACTTTCCCAGCCTCATAGAGGCCAAGCCTCCCTGGAATTGAGTGAACTAAGACAAATATTCTAACATCTCAAGCCTCACTCCGACACTCCTTTTCTTTCTTGCTTTTTGTTTGCCTCCCTTGGACAATAGAACCATTACTGAATGGCTGTCTGTTTTATTCTCTGTTTTGAAGAAGACTTTCCCTATCACTTCAAATGCTGTTTGATAAGTAGCAGACACTCAATAAATAGTTGCTGAATGAATGAATGAATCTGTGAGTGCCCAGGACTCAGTCTGGGGTTTAGTTTTCAAATCCTCAATGAGCATTTTCTGGATTTGAATAGAGACTAAGAAAATGCAGGTAGGGAGTTGGAAACAGATGATGCAGGATGAGGGTGGGTGGTGGGAGCCACCCAGGGCAGGGCACCAGCCAGTATTTCCCGATCACAGTTGCCCAGGCTGGGAAAGGACAGTCTCAGCGAAGCAAGGCCATTGTTTGCCCTTGGGCCAGACCCTCCTCACCCAAAACACGTCAGTCCCCTGGCACCCTTTGGTCTGGTCTCGTTGAGCTGGTGTGCTTGGCTCGGGGGGGAGCGTTTCCCTAAGGATGAGGTCGAGGCGAGCAGGAGGACACCAGGCTTGTTGTCAGCACGGACACCCAGCCTGGTAACCCCGGGGGACCCTGGGGCGGGCTCAAGCTTGAGGCCAAACTCAGGCTTGAGTTCAAGTCAGACTCTGCCTCTGCTGCCTCGCCTCCTGGGTGAAGAACCCAGGGTGACAGGACCCACCTTCCTGTGGGGTTATGAAGATTCCACGAGAGACAGCGCAAGCAGATGGAGAGGCGGGCACAAGGGGGAGGTCATGTCATTCTGAACAGCTCCGAGTCTCAGAATCTGCAGATACAGGAAGATCTTTTTCCCCCAGGAGGTCAAACACTTCCCAAGAGGCTGGGTGCAAAAATCATTGCTGAATGAATTAATGAACTCGTCCCTAGAATGCAGCACAGGGCCGGGCACACACATTCCTGACGAGTATTTGCAGGATCGTCTAAGGCTGAAGAAAACACAGGCCAGCAGTTGGGGATGAGAGGGGGCAGGTGCGGGCTGGGGACAGGCCGCCTGGGAGCCGTTGTCATCCCAGACCTATATTTGTTTATTTGTTTTTGTTTTGAGACAGGGTCTTGCTCTGTTGCCCAGAGCTGGAGCGCAGTGGTGGCTCACAGCAGCCTCGAACTCCTGGGCTCAGGCAATCCTCCTACCTCAGCCTCCCATGTAGCTATGGCTAAAGGTGTGCACCACCATGTCCAGCTAATTATTATTATTTTTTTTAGAAATGGGGTCTCACTGTGTTGCCCAGCCTTGTCTTGAACTCCTGGCCTCTAGTGATCCTCCTGCCTTGGCTTCCCAAAGTCCTGGAATTACAGGTTCAAGCCACTGCAACTGGCTGTCATTTTTAATTTTTATTGAAGATAATCTACAGAGAGAATAATCCTAAGAGTGCAGCTCAATGAACATGTGTCTACATCGTTCACACACCTTGCACCCTCCCAGACAACATCCCATAAAGGCAGCCACTCTGCTGAGCTCCGCTGCCTTGCCTTAGTTTTGCCTGCGTTTGAACAGGATATGAATGGAAGCACACGGTATGATCAGCCTGTTTTTCTGGTTGTTGGCATTCACATGGTGACTCCCAGCTCGCACAAAGCAGATAGAAAAACACTCTTAGGATTATTCTCTAATAATGTGAAAGTGTGCTAGCGGGTGCCAGCCCTTGCAAAACATGGGTTCCAGGGCTTTGAAGTGCATGGTTAATGTCTTCTTAAAGGAGCTGTCTCGAGCAGAACGATTTTCACCTTCTTTGCGGAGAGTGCCCCCTCTGAAGAGCCGCCCTCAGTCTGACAGCAGAATCCCTTCTCCCTAGGCAGCATGAGTCAGACGTGGGGCCCAGCGTCATGCGTAGTTCTGGTCACGACGCTGTGCCCACCTCCTCCAAGAAGCCTGCTGTGGCAGCCCGGCCCACATCCAGCATCTGGCAACCTCGGGGATGCACTTGAGGGGTGGGTCCTGCTCTCTCTTCCCATCCAACCACCTCCTCCAGCCTTGGTAGCCTGTACTATGGCTCCAGATACCTGGGGTCACCATGGGTCATTTAGGATATTCACAGGACATGGAGTCACCTCACAACCTCGCCTTTTCCCCAACGTGCAGCCGACACATGACTGTTTTCAGCCTGGGGCAGGGAAAGAGCTTGCCAGCGGCTTCGGGGCTCAAGATCGGGGTGCAGGTGCTGGTGGGTGTCACAGGCTGGTGAGTCTCCCACAGGGGAGTGTCATCCATGCTGGAAGTGAAATCTGCAAAGTGCCTACATGGAGGAGATTTTCAGTGTCATAGTTACCAATGTTACCAACTGGGAGGAGGTATAGCCAAATGAACAGAATGGAATCCAAAGCCAGACAGCCTGGGTTCAGTTCTGACTTCCCTACTTGTTGGCTCTGGGGCCTTGGGCAAGTTACTTCACTTCCCTGTGCCTCAGTTTCCGCATCTGTACCATGGAAATAGTGCTGGCACCTGCTTCACAGGCTGGCTGAGGATTAAGCAAGCCAATCCATATAAAGTACACAGGGCAATTCCTGGCACATCATAGGAACCACAGAAGAGTTTGCTCTCACAGTCAGGTATGGTGGCTCATGCCTGTAAATCCAGCTACTTGGGAGGCTGAGGCAGAAGGATTGCTTGAGCCCAGGAATTTGAAGCCACTCTGGGCAACAGAGCAAGATCCTGTCTCTATAAAAAAAAATAAAAATTAGATGGGCATGGTGGTGCATGCCTGCAGTCCCAGCTACTCAAGAGGCTGAGGTGGGAGGATGGCTTGAGCCCAGGAATTCAAGGCTGCAGTGAACTATGATCCCACCACTGCACTCCAGCCTGGGTGACAGAGTGAGACTCTATCTCTAAAAAAATTTTTTTTTTCCTAAGAGTTAGCTCTCTTTCTGCAATAATACACCTGAAACCTGATTAAATCATAGTTGATTAAGAAATTAATTAGTATGAAATTAGAGCTGTGACAAAGATAAATTGAGATAACATATGGAAAGTTCTAGAGATAATACATAATATGCTTGGTGCACAGTGAGGGCTCAGTAGGCATTTCTTCTTATTTTTTAAACTATTCACAATTTTGGACTCTAAACAGAGGAGTGAGCAGCAGACTGTCAAAAGAATAAGCAGCTAGGGGGAAGGGTACCTTGCAGGGCTAGCCTGAGCACCTTCGCACTCACGAGCAGCTCAGTAGTCCACTGGTGACAAGCAGGGAGGGTGTCCTGTGGTTCTCTCGGCCCCAGCACCTCCCACCCTGTCCCAGTGCTTTGCACAAAGGCTTATGCTTGTCAAGCCACAAACCATCTGGAGAAAGCAACTAGGTTTCAAAACAAAACAAAAAACCAGGTAAATTTCCTTCCCTTTCCTCCAGAGATGGGTAGACCAAAGAAGGACCCAGAAAAAAACCGCTTCCAAGAATTTGAAGGGCCACTAAGGGCCAAAGATGATTGGTTTGTTTTCAGCTACAGGAAAGACTGATCAAGAAGAAAGGTACAGACACGACTATTGGAGGTAGCAATTTTGATTAGAACTAAGGAATCATTTTCTAGTCCAAGTACTGGGAATCTCAGCTGGAGGATGCTGGACTTGACCTCACCATCTCCTCCCATACTGGTTCCCTCCCACTTCTGCCTTAACAGAAACTCTTGCTAGGAACTAAAGGTAACATTCTGAACACCTGGCAACAAAGACCCAAGGGGAAGCTGGTATCTCTGCACTGATGGACATTTGAAGGGTCAACTAAATCACTGCCACAAAGATCGAGGGATGGTTTCAGGGGCGGGACCAGTCACCGTGGAAACTGCCTTTCCTCCAGTATTCACCAGGCAAAGACTTTTTTCTTTTTCTTTTCTTATTCTTTCAGAGGAACCTCTGGAAGAAATGCAAAGATTTTGCTAAAGAATTTACACAAGGCTGGGTGCAGTGGCTCACACCTGTAATCCCAGCACTTTGGGAGGCTGAGGCGGTCTCAAAAAAAAAAAAGAAAGAAAGAAAGAAAAAGAATTTACACAAAGGGAATTGGCAATGGAAAATTTTCAAGACAGAAGAATCTTTTATTTTAAAGAGTTTGAAGAATTTGGGTGCAATGAAGCCTTTTTAAGCTTGCCACAGGGCAATTTCCTAGGGGGGATTAAAAAAAAAAGCAACCGTCTTATGTTCAAATTTCACTGGATTCACATTTTAAGAAATCCTGAGCCGTCTGACTCAGGCAGAAAAATTCTCCCTGGGGGGCCCTCTCACGACACAGCTTTCCTATTAAGTGCTTAGGTTCACATATGTGATGAAGGTTTGTAAGAGCATAGGTCTGGGTCTGATTTCCTTCTCACTTACTTTTCATGGTCAGTTTTGGCACTTTTATTGTAGGAGATGGATTTCTAGGGATGGAAGCCCAATGTGGATATTGTGCCTACAGGAAATAAAGATTCAATTGTGGTTGGCTCGCAAAGGCTTTGATTCAGGAATCAATTTGGTTATAAGTCAGAAGTGGCCAGTAATAAAATGCTGGCAGGAAGTCACTGGGCGTGGTGCCTGGGAGTGCGTTCCTGGATGTGTTTAAGGATAAAGAGAACAAACACCAGCAGTGCTGAATTTGCGTACACACCCATTCATCTGTCTGAGACTGGGCTTGGTATGCTATTTTTTTTCTTTCTTTTTCTTGACAAGCAATGGTTTTGGAGCTATTTATTTATTTTTTGAGATGGAGTCTCCCTCTGTCGCCCCAGCTGGAGTACAGTGGTGTGATCTCGGCTCCCTGCAACCTCCGCCCCCCAGGTTCAAGCGATTCTCCTGCCTCAACCTCCCAAGTAGCTGGGACTACAGGTGCACACCACCATGCCTGGCTAATTTTTGTATTTTTAGTAGAGATGGAGTTTCACCATGTTGGTCTGGCTGGTCTTGAACTCCTGACCTCAGGTAATCCACCCACTCTGGCCTCCAAAATGCTGGGATTACAGGTGTGAGCCATCGCACCTGGTTGGTATGTTTTTCATCTAAATACCAGGTTTTTATTTTTTCCTGTCTGCATCATAGAAATTTGAAAAAAGATAGAAGGAGATCAAACAAGTCACTGCTCATTCCCATGACCATCAGTTTCACATTTTGGGGAATTTCCTTTCGATATTTTTTCCCGGCCTAATAAAGCAGCCATTGGCACAGTCACATCTATTCCGTACCCGAGGATCTTCAAAGGTTCCACATCTGTGGGTTTTTGGCTCACTCAATTTGCTATTTAATAGAATTCTCTTCATGTTTAATAACCCTCCTAATAATCACAGAGTTAAAATAATACATTTTTATCTAGGAAATGCTTCAGGAACTTTCAAAAGACTGCCTCGAACAGGAAGCAGGAGAGGGCTTGCATGCTTTACAAAGATGGCAGACTCAAAGGGAAAAGGGGAAGAATTCATTAGAAATACAAAGAAGAAAGAATGGAGAGAAAGACGGAAGATGGGGAGGGAAGAAGGCACTGGGGAATGGGGAAAATGGGTTTGGGTTGGAACTCCTCTCCATCCCGCCATCCCTCCATCCTTCCAACTCCACAGAAACCTGGGGGCGTGTGGGGCAGGGAGGACTCAGGGATAGGAAGATGAAGGCAGGGAGGAGGAAGGAGGAATGGAGGATGGAGGGAGGGAAGAAGGAGAAATGCAAGATGCAGGGAGGGAAGGAGGAGGAAGAAAGAATAAAGGGAGGAAGGAGGGAGGGAGGATGGAGGAAAGCTGGAAGAGAAAGTCTGAGGGAGGAGGGTGGAGGTCAGAGGGAGGGATGGAGGTGGGAAGGATGGAGAGATGTTGGAGGGAGGGGAGGACGGAGGAAGGAAAGAGGTAAGACGGAGGAATGAGGGAAGGACAGCTCTTATTTGCCAATTTGACAGCTGAAAACGGGAAAGTGGGGAAAAGGGACCCTTGGGTTGGCCGGGTGGGTGTGCTGACCTTAAGAAGGAGCCTCAAGACACATCCGAAACCGCCAGGGCCGGGAAAGGGGGGCTGGCTGGAGAGAGAGTGTGAGGAGCAGGCCTGCAGCCAGCAGGGCACTCCCCCAGAGAAGGAACCTCAAGGCCACAGGCCACACGTGGCCACCAAGGTAGAAGACGGGAGATCCTCCAAACGGTTAAGCAAGTGAGGACTGTCCGCCCACCAGGCATCTGGCCTTGACTCACACTCAGGAATCCACCGGCAGAGACAACCAAAGCCATTCTTCATGCAAGAGGAGTTGGACATCAGGAAAAATCAGAGCCCCTTTGTATGACATGCCAAACTGCTGAAGCGAGAAAATGTCTCGGGCGAAGGCTCAGATGCGAGGCGGGGACAGCGTGCTCGCCCTGGGGAACCTGGGCCGTCAATGTGCGCTTGTTATCCGGCTTTTCAGAGCCGAGGGCCGGAAGCAATCTCGGGGCATCCCTCCCCCACCGCAAGTTAATGATGAGCTGGTGACATGGCCTTGGCTGGACTGTCCGGCCCCTGGAAGGGAGCCTGGGTGTCCTGAAATGTCCTCAGGGAGTCTTTGGGGATCTGTGTCCTTTTTCCTACATGCACTTTGGTGTGTGGGGGAGGGGTGAAGTGGGCAGGAGGTGCCCTGGGAATTAAGAAGCAAAGCCCCGCTTCCTCCAAGACCCATCTTCACTCTGGGTCCCCTTCCCTGTCCCCATGTGCCATGTAGTTTTTGTGTTAGCAGATGAGAAGAACCACAAGCACTTAGATACTTTACCGTGACTCCTGCCAGCCACTGTGCAGAGCAGGTATTGCTAACAACCCATTTTGCAGAGAAAGCAACCGAGGCTCAAAGCAGGTGCAATGACTGGCTTAAAGCCCCACAGCTAGTAGGAGGCAGACCCTGGATTCAAACTCCAATTCACTCTGGGATCTGGGCCCTTTACCACTATGGCCTATCTCCTCTCCAAGACACCAAGCATAAGAGTGTTTATTTCAAGTCTATTGTGAGACAGATGTATGGGGAGCCCTGTGTGTATTTTTCATCTGATTCTCCTGACAAGCCTATGGGACAGGCCTCCTTAGGGCGCCCGGGAGGAGGCCCTGGAGTCTAGGACGTGTTCTGGTGCCCTCTCCACATCGTGCCCTGTGTGGTGTCTTTCCTACTGCTGGTGTCCCACGGTTGCCAGAACCAGAGAGTAAGTACCCTGGGGGCCTTCTGTGCCCACGATGCCCAGCCCGAAGCCAGGCACTCAGCAGATGCCCCACAAACACTTGAGGACGACAGAGTTTTAAGTAACTCTGCTCTCCAAGGCAGCCCCTGACCCTGCAGGTGCGTGTGGTAGCTCTCAGAAAAAAAGAGAGGGGTGGGGTCTGCTTCAACGCTCAGCTCTGCTCCCCGCCCCATGCAATCGCATTTAATTGTTCTGATCGTCTGATGAGATGGCAGAGGGGAGGTCTATCGTTACATCCCCACTGTACAGATGAGAAGACAACAGAGGCCCAGAGGGGCTAAGTAATCTGCCCCAGGTCACAGAGCGAACACAGGGCTGAACAGGATTCGAACGCAGGTCTCACTGATACCCTGCCCCCAACTCACTGTCCTATTTACCATCACACAGACGTAGTTCAGATGTCATCTTCGACTCCCTTCTGCACAGGAAGCTCCTGGAGAGTCAGACAGTGGGGCGGGGCTGGATCCAGGGCTTCGGGTATCAGGGAAAGAGCCTGACTTTATCACAGAGGGATGCGGTCTCACGGGAGGGTACTGAGCTGGGAACTACGTGATCTGGTTGATATTTTTACAAGATCTTTCTGGCTGTGTGTGGAGAGCAGGGAGAGTGACCAGGCAGGTCTCTACAGCGGCATCCAGGCGAGAGGTGACAGAGGGGGGAGTGCGCTGAGGTGGAGAGAGGGGGAGGGGGAGGGAAGGCAGGCGGTGGGCGTGTGCGGAGGTGCCCACACCTGGGGAGGGCGTAAGGACCCAGAGGGGTGTTGTGGGAGAGGGACTTCTGTCTCTGCTGGGTGCAGAGCAGACTCTTGGCAGCATCTGCTGGATGGACGAACTGGCGACTGAGTGGGCTGGAGAGCAAGGGGCAGTGCTGTCCAAAGTGAGACCACAGTGGCCGGCAGCACAGCCGATGTGTGAGGTTTGCCACCAGCAGGCTCCTCCTTGCCAAGGTGTCAGAGGGAAAAGACGCCATGGCCAACAGTGTTTGCAGGAAAATGAGCCTGAGGTCACTGCGTCCGGTGTGGTGCCTCTGTGGGGGCACCGCCACCGTGATTCTCAGCACTTTTGCAAATATCCTCGGCTGGGATATTCACAGAACCCTGGGGGCAGGGTGGGGGAGGGAGGACTCGGATAGAAAGAAGATGAAGGCAGGGAGGAGGGAGGATGGGGAGGAGAAAGGAGGAATGGAAGATGCAGGGAGGGAGGGAGGAGGAAGAAAGAATAGAGGAAGGAGGGAGGATGGAGGGGAGGAAAGAGGGAGGATATGGGAGGA
>PVKP010031503.1:0-26904 GCA_004027715.1 Plecturocebus donacophilus | reverse complement strand
GCACACTCCGCACCGGGAAGCGCCGCGCTAGGTGCCGGCAAAACAGCTGCGCCGGCCAAAAGAGTCGCGCCGGCGACCCGCGTGGCTTCTCTGCCGGGAATCTCCCGGTCTGTGGGCAACAAAAACTCGTCGGAAAGTGCGGCGTCCACCCGCTCTCTGCGCTTTCACTGGGAGCTACATTCCTGAGCTGTTGCTAGTCGGCCATCTTGGATCTCTCTCCAAAGCTCATTCTTTAGTGATCCTAAGGAGGGACTTGTGGGCATTATAGTCTCTGAATTTTTTTTCTTTTTTTTTTTTTGAGACAGAGTTTTGCTCTTATTGCCCAGGCTGGAGTGGAATAGCACAATCTCCCCTGACTGCAGCCTCTGCCTCCTGGGTTCAAGCAATTCTCCTGCCTCAGCCTCCCAAGTAGCTAGGATTACAGGCATGTGCCACCACGCCCGGCTAATTTTTTGTATTTTTGGTAGAGACAGGGTTTCACCATGTAGGTCAGATTGGTCTTGAACTCCCAACTTCAGGTGATCCACCCACCTCGGCCTCCCAAAGTGCTGGGATTACAGGCCACCGTACCCGGCATCTCTGATTTTTTACATGTCAGTGATGGTTCATTTGCTGTCGTAATATCTGAAAGTCAGTTTGCCAGGATATAAAATCCTTGGCTCACCTGCTATTCTTTGAACAATGTAAACATTTTTCCATTTCCTTCTGGTATTCCACCAAAGTCTAATGGACATCTTATTTTATTTTCTTTATAAGTCTCTCGTTGTTTTTACCTACACTACCCAAATAATTATTATTTTTTTTCCTGATATTAGTTTTACCAAAAATATGTCTTAGCGATTGGTCATTCTGGGTCAGTTTTTCCTGGTGCATGATGCCTTCTTGACTGTTCGACTTCAAATACTTTTTTCTTATTTTTTAAATACTCTTTTTAAAAGAAATATTTGTTGAATTACAGTCCTTAGTATTTGTTCTGCTCCCTTACTTGCTTTAGTGTTCTTTGAGTCTTCCTATTAGACAAATGTTGGATTTTCCTTGCCTATCTATTTTATTTGTCACATTCTCTCTAATCCTGTTTATCTCTCTCTCTCTTTTTTTTTTTTTTTTTTTATTGTTTTGTGACCAAGTCTCACTCTGTCACCCAGACTGGAGTGCGGTGATGTGATCTCGGCTCACTGCAACCTCCACCTCCCGGGTTCAGAGGATTTTCCTGCCTCAGCATCCCAAGTAGCTGAGACTACAGGTGTGCACCACCACACCTGGCTAATTTTTGTACTTTTAGTAGAGATGGGGTATCGTGGTGTTAGGCAGGATGGTCTCTATCTCCTGACCTTGTCATCTGCCCACCTTGGCCACCCAAAGTGCTGAGATTACAGGCGTGAGCCACTGCGCCCATCCATCTCTCTCTTTCTGTTTTATCTAAATTTTTTTTTTTCTGGGCAGGTTTGAAGGCCTCCACCTATAATCCCAGCACTTTAGGAGGCTGAGGCAGGAGGATCACTTGAGCTCAGGAATTCGAAACTAGCCTCAACAACAAAGTGAGACCCTGCCTGTACAAAAAATACAAAAAAGTAGCCAGGCATGGTGGCATGCACCTGGAGTCCCAGCAGGGGTTGTGGTAGTGCTTGAGGCTGAAGTGAGCCAAGGTCACCCCACTGCACTCCAACCTAGGCTACAGAGCAAGACTCTGTCTCTTTAAAAAATATATATTTCTTTTCCTCTTAAGGCATTATTATCTGTTATATTTATTCCTTTTTTCCTTCTAGTTTAAACCTCATTTCTGAAATGATGTGTTCTATTATTTGAACTTTTCTGTCTTCTGTCACCTTATTTCTGAGTTGTTCTAATTCTTATTTATACTCTTTTGCTTCTTATATCATTTATTTGTCTTTTAACACCTTTTGAAGCATTAATTCATAGTAGTTATTGGTTTTGGAGGAATTTTTATTGTTTGTAGCTGTTTGTAAATCGGAAAAAGGGAAATGGCCGTTTTTTAAAAATAATTTTTTCTGGTATTTTTTTCTTAGTGAAATGACTATTTCACCTTGCTTCAGTCTGCTGGCTTCATACTTTGGCATTTGGGAAGATGTGTTTATTGTCACAGATTTTAATTTCTTATCAGTAGTTCTGCCAAATGTAGCTACTCTAGGTAAAAGGGGCTTATCTTCTCATTCTCTCCCCCACTTTAATTTTAGTAAGCAAATACATAATGTTATTCCTAGATATCATTTTTTTGTTTTGAGACTGGGTCTCAGTGTTGTCATCCAGGCTGGAGGGCAGTGGCAAAGTCTCGGCTGCCCATGCTCAGGTCATCCTCCCACTTCAGACTACTGAGTGGCTGGAACTACAGGGGTGTGCCACTGTACGTGGCTAATTTTTTGCATTTTTCGTAGAGACAGGATTTCATCATGTTTCCCCGACTGAATTTCACCATGTTGCCCAGGACAAACTCCTGGGCTTAAGTGATACACCCACCTCAGCCTTCCAAAGTGCTAGGATTATAGGCGTGAGTCACAGGTGCCTGGCCTTCGTTAGAATATTGAGTAGCAGATTTATAGGCATTTATGGAAAATACTTGTAAAATAAAGCCTCTTTGGCAATGTTTATTTTGAAGATAAAATTGTTGCAAGGGTTTGATAATTTTAGAAACATAAAGTGAATGTCTTATGATGTTAAAACATAGGTAATTCAGCTTTAAAAATGATAAATTTTTATTTAATGAATATGATATCTATTTATGGCTCTTTTAGTTTATAAGTTACGGGAATACTTTTAAAATACTTTATAAGGCCAAACATGGTGGCTCATGCCTATAGTCCTACCACTTTGGGAGGCTGAGGTAGGTGGATCACCTGAGGTCAGGAGTTTGAGACCAATCTGGCCAACATGGCAAAACCCCATCTCTACTAAATATACAAAAATTAGCCGAATGTATTGGTGGGTGCCTGTAATCCCAGCTACTCAGGAGGCTGAGGCAGGAGAATCGCTTGAACCTGGGAGGCAGAGGTTGCAGTGAGCAGAGATCATGCCACTGCACTCCAACCTGGGTGACAGAGCGAGATTCCGTCTCAATATATATATATATGTTATTTATAAAATTTTAATCTTTTTTTTTTCTTTTTCCCAAGTTGAGTCTTGGTCTGTCACCCAGACTGGAGTGCAGTGGCGTGATCTCTGCTCACTGCAACCTCTGCCTCCCAGGTTCAAGTGATTCTTCTGCCTCAGCCTCCCGAGTAGGTGGGATTACAGGTGTCCTCCAACACACTCAGCTAATTTTTGTATATTTAGTAGAGATGGGGTTTTGCCATGTTGGCCAAATTGGTCTCAAACTCCTGACCTCAGGTGATCCACCTACCTCAGCCTCCCAAAGACTAGGGTTACTGGTGTGAGCCACTGCGCCCAGCTATAAAATTTCAATCTTACTAATACATTAAGCATAGAATATGGCAGTGACTCATTAGTTTCGGGTGCTTGTGAAAATACAGCATGTACACATGTGGTTTGTTTTCATTTTTTAACTTTATGGTTTCATGGTATCTATAAACTAAAAAAATCCTATACATATTTCTAAATTTAGGTTAAATGTGCACAGTACTGGCCAACAGATGACCAAGAGATGCTGTTTAAAGAAACAGGATTCAGTGTGAAGCTCTTGTCAGAAGATGTGAAGTCGTATTATACAGTACATCTACTACAATTAGAAAATATCAATGTAAGACCTTTCTTGCCCAAAAGTCTGGATTTTATATGATGGTTTAAAGAATTATTTATTATTAGATTTGAAGTTTGATAACCACATGCATTTGGATAATACCTGTAGTATCTAGTAATAATCATTTGTTTTTAGATTGTGTGCCTATGTGTAGTAGCTTTCTGAAGACTCTGAATGAACAGTAGAAACTAAGAATTTTGAAGTTGAGGTTGATATTTGGGAATTGAAAATTAATTAATAGAAATACATGGGGATTAATAGAGAGGGCTTTAGAATCTGGCAAACCTGAATTCAAATCCAGCTCTGCTCCTTAGTAGAGGTGTACTTTAGACTTGTTCCCCACTCTCCCTGTGCCCTTCCTCGATCTGTAAAATGAAGGTTACCACGCCTCCCCTCCAGGGCTGTCCCAAAAGTCAAATGAAGATGTGTATGCAGAGCACCTGACCTAAGTAGATACCCAGGAAGCAATAGCTCCCAGGACTTGTGACAGGCAAGAAAATAGCAAGAAAATAACTTAGAAAACTATTGTTAAGTGATTCACAACACAGAAATTTGTCCTTATTGAGTTGGGAAAAAATGGTGTGACATATATATACACACATATACATATAATGATGTGATACATTGTGTGTGTGTGTGTGTGTGTATATATATATATACACACACACACACACGTACATATACATGTATAAATGTATTATGTGGTCTAAAGAACATTTACTTGGGTGTTTGTTTGGTTAGTTGTTTTTTTTGAGACAGTCTTGCTTTGCTTTGCTTTGGGAGACAGAGGTGGGCAGATAACCTGAGGTTAGGAGTTCGAGATCAGCCTGGCCAACACAGCGAAACCCCAGCAGTACTAAAAATATAAAAAAAAATAGCCGGGCGTGGCACTGCACACCTGTAGTCCCAGCTACTTGGGAGGCTGAGACAGGAGAATCACTCGAACCCTGGAGGTGGAGGCTGCAGTGAGCCAAGATCATGCCACTGCACTCCAGCCTGGGCAACAGAATAAGACTCTGTTTTGAAAAATAGAGGGGACCAGTAGAACTAATGAGTTCAGTCTGTCACTTATTAGCTAAGTAATCTATGGAAAAATTCCCATAACTTAATGGATTTAATACAACTATTCTTTTTTATAATATAAAATATGGGGATAATAAGAATATTTACACTATTCACACTAAAGACTATTGGTCAAATGATATATATGTGAAAGCGTTTTGCAACCTGATAAACAAAATACAAAAATCATTCTTTTTTATTATTATTTAAGGTATAATCAATTCTCAGTAAGGACTGTTTCAGAAATAGGGAAATACATCTATGCCTTTCATCTAAATCAGTTTTAATGCCATAAGCAAATGAGTAATTACCTAGGCTAAATACCAAGAGAAGATGATTCAGAGAACTGTGAGAACCTTGTGGAAATACAGTTCTGTTTCTGGGAATAAACAATGAACTCATTAGCCATGCGTGGCGGCGCATACCTGTAGTCCCAGTTACTCGGAAGGCTGAGACAGAGAATCACTTGAACCCAGGAGGTGGAGGCTGCAATGAGCCAATGCCACTGCACTCCAGCCTGGGCATTCTGTTTCTGGGAATAAGCTCAGTCCAGCATGAAAGAGTTATTGATGTATCTCAATGCAGTTTAAGACACATGTCAATGGAAACAGTTGGGACAAAATAAATATACTAATGGGAATTTATAAATAAATCTAAGAATTATCATTCCTAATTTTGAGCCTCTTTTTTTTGAGACAGAATCTTGCTGTGATGCCCAGGCTGGAGTGCAGTGGCACAACCTCAGCTTACTGCAACCTCCACCTCCCAGGTTCAATCGATTCTCCTGCCTCAGCCTCTCAAGTAGCTGGGATTACAGGTGGCTGCCACCACACGAGCTAATTTTTTTTGCATTTTTAGTAGAGACAGGACTTCACCATGTTGGTCAGGCTGGTCTTGAACCCCTGACCTCAGATGATCCACATGCCTCAGCCTCCCAAAGTGCTGGGATTACAGGTGTGAGCCCGTGTCTGGCAATTTTGAGCCTTTTTAGGTGACTCTAGAGACTGCATAATAAGCTTAGTTATAGATGTCATGGGAAGCTGGACAGAAGGAAAACCAGAACCTAGGCCTTACACACACAGCATGCACCTGTGCTTACTCAAGTGCTTACTCAATGTAGCAAAAAACACAAGTGCTCCAAGGGATCAACCATAAAAGGAACTGACACACATCTAAAAAGCATGTATATATAACCCTTCTTTTTAAAGCTTTTTGTAATAGTAATGAATTGGAAGGACAATAGGAATGGGAGGTAGTTGAAAAGGATAAGTTTAGAGAGAAAAAAAGACCCAAGGGAGTGAAAGAAGGTGATGATGAAGTGTAGGGGCTGATAGCCAACCTCAGCCCACATATCTCTGTCTTTATCAAGGCCCCTGGAGTCCAGAGAACTAGTTTGCTTCTAAGGGAGTCTGGCTTGTGTCTGTTAACAAGTCCAAAGGTAAAGCTGTGTTCTCAGCAAACCCTGCACCTCCTCCAGTCTAATGGAGCAGCAAACTGACATACCGGGAGCCCTTTACAGTGACTTACTTAAAGCTACAAGTTTCAACTCTTGCCCCTGAACGAAAACATTGCATCTCTGCTTTCAAAGTGGCCTGTGGCTTAAGCTACGGAGATAGTTTTGAGGGGTTTTGAAAAATAGGGTCATCTAGAATATTTGTCTTTCAGTTTTTTGTTTTTAATTGCCCTTCACTATTTCTGTAATGTTGTTGGCCAGCTTTATGTTTAGTGAGTTCCAGGAATACTGTTATAATGCTGACTGTCTTCTATTTTCCTGTCCCTGTAGATTAGCAGGATGAGTCTGATTATTATGATGCTCAGCTGGGATTTGGTTCAAAATAGTTTAAACAGTTTATTCTACCTAGAATGTCATCTCTCTTCTCTGCCTATTTATATCCTACATGTCCTTCAGTAACCGCTGTGGCCCACTTCTTACTTAGGTCTCTCCTAGTATATATCTATGGCACATTCATCCCTAGCAGCTGTGATTCTTCTTAACACTTTTTCTGTTCTACTGGCTTGTTCAGTACTTTTCTCTATGTAAATCTTGACTCCATAACAAGGTTTTTAACTTCCAAGGAGTTGGAAATTACCTGCTGCCTTAGTACTCCCTTGCCATTGCACAGAGTACATTTTTAAGCACATTATACCTGAGTGATTGTTGTAAAACACAGATGGCAATCTTTCCACCCTCTAAGAATCCTTCTGTGGCTTCCACTGGTTACCAAAAAAAGTCTCTGTCCAGTGCACAAGACCAAGACCCAGCTCAGCCTGGTGCTTGCCTCCTTGTCTACCTCCTCCTTCGGGTACCCAGGATTTGTACAAGCTAAAAGACTTCTCTAATAAGTTAATTCCTTGGTGGCGGTAGGTGGCATGCCTTTGCATATTACTTTCTCTCTGCTTAGAATGCAAGCCTGTCCCTAGCTGTTTCTGCCACTCCTGATCTGGTGAGTTCAGTCTGTCTTTCACAATGAATTGCAGTCTGTAAACATTGACCCTGGCAAAAATTGATGAGAGACTCAACTAAGGCAGTGATAGTGAAGGTACAGATTTGACATCTGGTTAGGAGATAGGGTTGACAGACTTTGTCACTCTTTAGGTGTAGAGGAAATACCCAATGAAGAGGTTGAAAATGTGTTGAGTTTTACAATGGACTGGAGCTTTCTAGGGGCCACAGTAAAGGCAATTGGTAACTATAGTTGTTTTAAAAATAGCCAGTATCTGTTAAGCATTTACCATGCGCAGAGATATGGCAGGCACTTCACATTAATTGTTTCATTTATTCCTTATAACAATTTTGTAAGGTAAGTAGTATTATTAACCCTGTTTATAGATGACAAAACAGGCTTAGTGAAAGTCTTTTAGAAACAAAATCTTGGTACCTTCCATATATATACCTAAAGTGTGAAAGCAATTGGGCCTGGGGTCATAGAGCTGTATAGATTTTTTATGATACTTGGAAAGTGTATAATTTTATTATATATTTATGATGATTATTAACATGCATTTGAAGGCTGTGAACAGGGCATCCACTTAAATTGCTGTGGCCTAACAATTCCTGTTGTTACATCTGCTCAACTCACAGGTTATCCTCCTGGCCTCATGTATGCAAGTTTGACATCCCTATTCAAAGTCTTTAAATTTAGAATTCTCTTTTAAAAATGTAAATGGGATTTTGCCTTGAAAAGAACAGCAAGCCACTGACATTTTGTGCAGAATGTAGTATACATAATGCAAAATTTTACACAGGAAACTTGGCGGACATGTGTGGAATGGCTGCAGACAAGAACAGCCTATAATTGTGGGTACAACCTGGGTGTATGTGGGGAGTAGGGTGAAGCAGCGAGAAGGGTGGGGAGGCCAGCTGGGGACCAGAGGAGAACTCGTGTGACTCGGTGACCAAGGAGAAGAAAAAGGTGCTTCCACAGTTTTGAAAATAAGAAGTTTGCCAAATATTGTAAAGTATAAATGCAGACCTTGTTTGGAATAAAGGTGAATTTTGTTTTAGCTCTCTATCCTTTGGCAACCTTTTTTTCCCCCTCTCATTTTTTTTCCTGCATGAAAAAGAGGGAAAGGTGTCCATCCATGCATACGAACATTTCTATACCAGAGTAGTAAACATATGACTCTTATGCCTTCATGTGGTTCTTTGTAACTGTGAATTATATGATTTTTGGAAAGCTATGCTTTTTGAATCTTGTTTCCATAAGGATAAATTAATTAAAATTAACATCTCAAAAAAGTCCTGGTTCTGTAGGGAGAAAAAAACCAACTGATTTTCAAAAATATATTAGTCGGGAAGACCGTATTATACAGATAGTCATGAGCATTTCTAGGAACTGGCTTCGAATATCCCAGGCAGCATGACCTGAACTTGAAAAAAACTGAGACCACTAGCCTTGAGTCAAAATCATCCAAGTAAAGAGAAAGCAAGCCATCGCCTAAGATTGTGGGGTAACCATATGTTTGAGCCAGGACATGATGAAGTAATTGTGTGCAGGACCCCACAGGAGCGCTGGGCCCACAGCCCACAGAGCACTGCAGGTCCCTGCTCAGAGTGGACCTCATGAAGGCCCACACAGACTGAGTCTGGTCCTTCTGATGGCCACAGCAAGTAAGAAACAAAGTGGGTTATGAACATCCATTGGAATCGTAACCTTTTAAAGGAAAAAACTTTGAGATAACTGTATCCCCCCCACTGTTAAGAACCCACCTCTCTAGCCCATTCCTGTGTCGGTTTTACTTTGTTAACTGCCTAACTGCTGCTTTGTGAAAGCAGTTTACCCTTCGTATTTTGGAATGTTTTGAATTTCCTTTTTTAATGCAATAAACTTAATTCACCTTTTTTTTAACCTACAATAAGATTGACTCCTTTTGATGTACAGTTGTGTGACCACCACCCACAACAGAAATGTAGATTGGTTCTGTCACCTCTCCCCTGCCCCGGATGTTCTTGTTCTGCTTGTGTACAGTTAGTCTTGTCCTCTACCCCCAGCCTCTGGCCAACCACTGATCTGGTTTCTGTTTTTGTGATTCTGCCTTCTAGAATGTCATATAAATGGAATAGTGTAGTATATAGCCTTTAGCCTGACTTTGTTCACTTAGCATAATTAATTTAAAAAGAAATGCCTTGAAATCTGGAAACTGTGTTCATTTTAATTTGTAATGGAGAAATTTTTTAGTGCCTTTAGTATATTGAGAACTTGTAGATCACAATGTATTTGAAATTTTTAACGCTGGATGTTAAAAGGTCACTAAAAGTATGTACTTTTAAACATATTTTTTCACTGTATTTTATTAGTATTATACCTTATATACTAAGTCTAGGACTTAGTCTTAATTTCTACTGTAAAATAGGAAAATTTGTATTTTTAAAATGAAAGCTAACTTCTAATTTTGAAAATTTTTATTGGGAGCAGGATAATAATCTTTAGCTGTTAACCATGAAACATGTCAAGGTTTTTTACATTGTTTCCATGCCTCCTCCCTTAAAAAGAAAGTCCTACAATAAAACTGAAAAATTGCACAAAGACGTATTAGTGAAAGACCACTGCTTCGTTTACGCAAATGAAGAGTATAAAGCAGAGAAGTGCTCCTTGGGACAAAAGGCAATTGGCAAAAAGCTAAGGAACATTTTCATAATGAGTTAGAAATTCAGATCATCAGGAATATACAGGAAGTGATAGTGAATGCCAGGCAGGCTTAAGAGACAGGAAACATTTAGCATGTTGGTAAACCATCTTGGCACATCAGCAAAGGTATATAAACAGCTTTAGGATTGGAAATTATTGCCATGGGGAAAGGCGACAATTAGAGGAACGATTCCAACTAAAAATATAAAGATTGTTTCTTTAGATTAATTATTCAGTTGCTCCTCTATGTTTGTGTAGCAGAATCTAAAAGATAAATCATGTAAATGAGAGATTGTATTTAAAAAATAAACTTTGAAATTCATTAAATGGAACACATTAATGTAAAATTATACTGGTAGAAATTTTTTAAAATAGAAAAAAATAGCTCACTCATGCAAGAACTAAAGAAAATATTGGTAACGTGTATGGTACAGATTAGTGGCTGAGAAACCAAAGGCTGCCCCAGGCTGCTTCAAATCCTGGTTGTGCCATGTTCCAGCTATGTGACCTTGAGCAAACTACTTGCCCTTTGTTTCAGTTTCCTCATCAGGAAAATAGGTTTTAATACGATTATTGTATGGATTGAGTTAATAACTAAAGTGCCTAGAACAGACCTCCAAAATAAAAAGTGTTGTATGTGTTAGCTCTTATTAATACATCCCGAATTTCCACTAAAGAAAATCTTCCCTAATTTGTATGTGGGATTGTCAGAAAACAAATGGAAAAATCATAGTATAAACATCTCTTTGGCTTAAAAGGATTACACGAAACACATGATCTTTCTGAAGTAGTTTTTTAAAATAAAAAAAATCAGAACTAACTTCTCCTCCCTTGATTTTCACTTTTTAGAGTGGTGAAACCAGAACAATATCTCACTTTCATTATACTACCTGGCCAGATTTTGGAGTCCCTGAATCCCCAGCTTCATTTCTCAATTTCTTGTTTAAAGTGAGAGAATCTGGCTCCTTGAACCCTGACCATGGGCCTGCGGTGATCCACTGTAGTGCAGGCATTGGGCGCTCTGGTACCTTCTCTCTGGTAGACACTTGTCTTGTTTTGGTAAGTGCTTCTTATGCTCTCATTTTAATTCCATTGATTTTTAAAAAATTGTTTCCACTAGCAAGGAATAAGCTCTGATGTATCCCAGAACTGAATTTTTTCAACTTAAACTTCTACTTTTTTTGGAAAAACCTAAAAATCTCATTTCTACGCTTGCAACTGCCTCTTATTCATGACTGGTGGGAGTGTATCCAAGATCATTTTAGAGATCCCAAAGAAGTTGTTTTTCTTCCTGGTAGCTTTGTAATGTAGAAATAATAGGTCCCTCCCCCCCATTTTTTCAAATATAAATTCATATGTAATATTGAATTCCTTCTTCCTTAGACAGCTACTTTCTCATTCTTTAATTTAAAAACTAGGGATAATGATAGACATACTTTACAGGGTTGCTGAGAGAATTCAATGAATTAATACATTTAGGATACTTAGAAGAGTCCCTGGTGTTTTCTGAGCATTCCATAAATGTCAGTATTACTGTTACTCCCCTCAGGTTCCTGTCTGTGTCCCCAAGGGCTGATTCTTTCTCCACCAGTCATTCCCAGTCCCAGCCTTTATACAGTCTAGATCTTTTCTTCTCTTTTTAGGACCTTTATTTTTTCCTTACTTCAGATACATGGAACTTCTTCTGTTTGCCCTTGTACTTCTTCTAACTTCTGTCTTCTTTCTTCCTCCTTTTATTATAGAATCAAACCCACCAGTAATACTATCTGCCTTGATTTCCATGCCATCTACTCCTTCAGTAGTCTCTGTAGCTTAGTTCCTGCTTTCTGAGCATGTTCTAAGATTATCAGCAACCTAGGCAATTTAGCTTGTCTTGTATTCAGGCTGGTGGGGATTTTGTTTCTGTTTAGAGACAGAGTTTTGCTCTGTCACCTAGGCTGGAGTGCAGTGGTGCAGTCACTGCTTACTGCAGCCTCAACCTCCTGGACTCAATCGATCCTCCCACCTCAGCCTCCCAAGTAGCTGCCTGCACTACCACATCCACCTAGTTTTTACTTTTTAGTAGAGACAGGGTCTCACTATGTTGGCCAGGCTAGTGTCAGATTCCTGGGCTCAAGTGATCCTGTTTGCCTCACTCTACCAGTATGCTGGGATTACAGGTGTGAGCCCCCACACTTGACACTAGACTGGTGTTCTTCACCTTGATTTTAAGGCCCTCTATTAGTCTCTTCTGTGTCCCTCTAAAATTTAGCTATGCTTCGTTGCAGTTGTATCAGCATTCTGATGCTTTCCAACATGACTGCTAGCGCAAAGTAGATTCTCAGGTGAATTAATATTAATATGATGATGCTATTCATTGTAAACACATACACAAGGAGCTTGATCAATGGGGTGATGTTGATAGAACATTTCAGATGTTGTACCTCCCATGAAAGCTGGGAATTAGGAATGATTGAGTCTTAACACATCTACTGTATTACTTTACCACTTTCTCTCTATTTATAGTATACTTCAATCAAAATTAGATTGTTACATTAAAGTTTAAAAACTCTGGTGATTATTTTGTTAATGATGTCTGTTCCCTGCCAAGCATTACTTCATCAATTTTTTTTTTTTTTTTCTTTTGGTGGGCCTACGTGTTGGGGCTTCTAACACTAGGTCAGTAGACCAGAGTGGCAGTGCTGTAGCTCAGCAGTGTTATTGTGGATCTGGGCTTTTAGTGACTCTCTTTTCCACCATCTTTCTTTCTTTTTTTTTTTTTGAGATAGCCTCGTTTTGTTGCCCAGCCTGGAGTGCAGTGGCACGATCTCCGGCTTACTGCAATCTCCTCCTCCTGGGTTCAAGTGATTCTCCTGCCTCAGACTCCCAAGTAGCTGGAATTACAGGTGTGCACCACCACACCCAGCTAGTTTTTGTATTTTTATTATAGATGGGGTTTCGAGTTGTTGGCCAGGCTGGTCTCGAACTCTTGGCCTCAAGTGATCTGCCCTCCTTGGCCTCCCAAGGTGTTGGGATTACAGGAGTGAGCCATCATGCCTGGCCTCTTTTACACCATCTTTAGATGGGTGCTGTATATCCAGACATTGTGTCTGTAGTGTAGACATGAAGAAGGCAAAGGGCAGTGAGCAGAAAGGTTGACTCCTGCCATAACTTAAAAAAAAAAAAAAAGCCCTTATATTAGCCAGAACTAATCATAAATTTTTCCTTTGACCAATGACTGGCCAGAAGGAATGATATTACAGTGATTAACTTGGAATCAATTGTGACTTAGTTAAAGAATCAAACTCCTCCATCTACTACTTGAGGGATTGAGATGTGGGGAGAAATGAGTAGGTTGGGATAGTTGTTGTATAAATAACATTACAGCTGCAGGGTTAAATTATACTTGTTCTTTCAGAGGAGAAAATTGCATAGCAAAAATTTTAGCAATGATCCTGCATTGATTCTATTTCCTGGGTTCCAAAAACGAAAGCCTTGACTCATTTTTGCCTTTCTTGCAGATGGAAAAAGGAGATGATATTAACATTAAACAAGTGTTATTGAACATGAGAAAATACCGAATGGGTCTTATTCAGACCCCAGATCAACTGAGATTCTCATACATGGCTATAATAGAAGGAGCAAAATGTATAAAGGGAGATTCTAGTATACAGGTAAACTTTATACAGGTTTAAAATCATATCTATTTGTTAAATACACATAGCATCAAATAACTGCACTTCACTTGAGCCCTTATCTTGTTTCAAAAAGTATATTTAAATTTTTGTGGTAAATCCAGCTGGCTGTCTTAAAATTGTAAAATTTTAGCTAGCTACCTTATATATACTCAGCCTCAGGTTCAATCCTGTATGTTACTTAAAAGCCCTCATAGAAACAAGATTTCATTAGAGAAACTTAATTTTTCAAGTTGGGGGTAGTTAAGCTTTTCATTTTTAAAGTAACTGAAAACTTCAGGTACTTTTGCCCTCATTAAACAACTACTTGGTTTGTATAATATTTGACTTTATAACAACAAGCAACTGAATATTTATGGCAGATATAATGAAATGTCAGCAAAATGTTATATTCTTCTGGTTGGTAGCTTTATTTTCATGAAGCTATTTTTATTGCATATTTGTAGAACCTAAATTCAAAGACTGATCAGAAATGTGTGTTATGTACTAAGGTAAAATGTCAAATAGAAACAACCATAGACTATCTTTTTTGTCTGGTCTAATCACATAGTATTGAATATAAGTAGATACTGTAAGTTGATAGATAATGTAAGAAGATAGGCTCTCTCTTCATTATGTTTTTCATGTGAACATACTAACACTTTCATTTCTGTAATTACTAGACAATACAGGAATATTTTGAATAAGCCTTCTTTTATAACTTAGATCGGACCATTGGTGTGAGAATAAAGGTTTATTTTAAAAGATTTTTTCCAAATCTTTATTATAGCATTAAAATACTCTTTTTTTTTTTTTTTTTTTTTAAGACAGAGTCTTGCTCTTTCGTCAGGTGCCAGGCTGGAATGCAGTGGCGTGATCTCGGCTCACTGCAACCTCCGCCTCCCAGCATCAGGCAATTCTCCTGACTCAGCTCCCGAGTATCTGGGACTACAGGCGCGCACCACTACCCCCAGCTAATTTTTGTATTTTAGTAGAGACGGGATTTCACTGTGTTGACCAGGATGGTCTCAATCTCTTGACCTGGTGATCTGCCTGCCTCGGCCTCCCAAAGTGCTGGGATTACAGGCGTGAGCCACCGTGCCCGCCCTCAAATATTCTTAATGGATAGAAACTTTAGGGTATTCAGAGCCAACATGCTTAATGTGTGGAAAACTCAGCCCACAGAACATGTCCTGCTTCAGACGCCAGACTTTGGGAACACTGGATATGCCTGGATCACTTTAGCAGTGATCAGTGATTTAGATGAAGTAAAAGTTATTTCAGGTGTTTAAGATTAGGAAAAGTTACCTTTTTTTTTTTTTTTTTTTTTTTGAGATGGAGTCTCCCTCAGCACCCAGGCTAGAGTGCAGTGGTGCAATCTCAACTCACTGCAACCTCCGCCTCCCAGGTTCAAGTGATTTTCCTGCCTCAGTCTCCTGAGTAGCTGGGACTACAGGCACACACCACCACACCCAGCTAATTTTTTGTGTTTTAGTAGAGACAGAGTTTCACCATGTTGGCCAGGATTGTCTTGATCTTCTGACCTCGTGATCCGCCCACCTCGGCCTCCCAATGTGCGGGGATTACAGGCGTGAACCACTGCGCCTGGCCGAAAAATTTCCCTTTTTAATCACAGTAAGCTTTCACCAAATTAAATCTGGAGTTCAAAAAGAAAATTATAGTTCAATCAGATTTCCCCACGCTTTCACAGCCTGTATGCTGCCTTCCCTGCCTGCTTCCTGGCTGTGGTGAGACAGGTAACTTGGGAAATGTACTGTCCTTTGGATTGTGTCTTTTCCTGTCACAGCTTTTTTCTTTTTTTAAGTTTTGTGTCTTTAGTTTTAGAATACATACTTTATCTGAGGATCTTTTTTATCACAGAGATGGGTTTTTCTAGACACTTTTTTGTGGAATCTTTTGACAGTGCAGTTTGTGGCTAGGAAGGACTCTTTTTTGTGGTTAATTTATTTGGTATGGTATAGTCATCAGACTCTCAATTCTAAGGCATTTTCTGCCCCTGTTCCAGATAGGACATTGGAAACATCTTTATCCTTCACGTACTTAGGATCAGAAAAGGATGCTACTCATTCCAAGGGGTTAATTTCTGCAGAAATTGTCTTGGCAAGACTCTAATGATGTATGTAGTACATCATTAGATGTGTGTGTATGGGGGTAAGTGGGTATGGGTGTGTATGTGTGGACATACACACATAAGGTGTATTTTTTTATTATATAAGTAATAAGTACATGTTGGCTATCAAAGATTTCAAAGAACATGGAAGTATATCATGTACCAAGTGGAAATTCTCGTTAACTCACTCAACCCCAAATTTGTAACCATTTTGGGATGTGTGTTGTCTTAGTCCATTCTTGCAGCTATTGGAAAATGCCTTAGACTAGACAATTTATAAACAAAAGAAACTTACTGCTCACAGTTTTGGAGGCAAGAAGTCCAAGATCAAGGCACCAGCAGATACAGTTTCCAGTACAGGCTCATTCCTCATAGATGGCACCTTCTTTGTAGCCTCTCATTTGATGGGGCAGACAGGCTCCTTCAGGCCTATTTTATAAGGGCATAAATCCCATTTGTGAGAGAGGAGCCCCTATCACCTTATGACCGTCTTTTTGTTGTTGTTGCTGTTGTTGTTGTTGTTGAGACAAGAGTCTCGCTCTGTTGCCAGGCGCCAGGCTGGAGTGCAGTGGCGTGATCTCAGCTCACTGCAACGTCCGCTTCCTGGGTTCAAGCAATTCTGCCTCAGCCTCCCAGGTAGCTGGGACTACAGGCGCGTGCCACCACCCCCAGCTAATTTTTGTGTTTTTTAGTAGAGACAGGGTTTCACCATGTTGGCCAGGGTGGTCTCGATCTCCTGACCTCATGATCCGCCTGCCTCTGCCTCCAAAAGTGCTGGGATTACAGGCATGAGCCACCGCGCCCGGCACCTTATGACCTTCTAAAGGCCCCAGTTCTTAACATTGCCATAGTGGGGATTATGCTTCATGTTTCAATATGAATTTTGGAGAGACACAAACATTCGGATCATAGCATATGTGTGTTTATGTACATAGATCTTTTTATTTTTTATAAATATGATATTTTTTTCTCCAAATACCATATGCTGTGCCATGATGTACATGCTCTGGAGACACTTTTTTCTATTTCTTCTCCTACAATTCCAGTGTCCAGTACTGCAGCCATTAGCTACATGTGCTGTTGAGTGCTTGCAGTGTGTCTATCTGAATCAAGATGTTCTTAAAGTGTAGACTGCTCACCAGAGTTTCAAAATTTACTCAATACAGAAAAAGGTGTAAAATATCTCAATTTTTAAAACATTGATTATGTGTTAAGATGATACTATTTATAGTATTTTGAGTTAAATGCAGCATTAAAATTCTTTTTTTTTTTTTTTTTTTGTGGGGGGACAGAGTCTTGCTCTGTCGCCTAGGCTGGAATGCAGTGGCGCTGTCTTGGCTCACTGCAACCTCCGTCTCTCTGGGTTCAAGCATTTCTCCTGCCTCAGCCTCCCAAATAGCTGGGATTACAGGCGACCGCCACAACACCCAGCTAATTTCTGTATTTTTAGTAGAGATGGCACTTGACCATGTTGGCCATTCTAGGCTTGGACTCCTGACCTTAAGTCATCTACCTGCCTTGGCCTCCCAAAGTGCTGGGATTAAAGGCGTGAGCCACCACACCTGGCCAAAATTCCTATTTTTTAACATGACCACTAGAACATTTTATATTTGTGGCTCACATTATATTTCACTGGACAGTGCTATGCTAGAACCTTCGTTTAGAACAGAAATCTAAAAGAAGTTCCTCAAAATCTTAAATCGTAAAACTTTAGAATTCTAAAGCTCTAAAGTTTGACCTTTATTAATGTGGGAACCTAAACTGTATAAATATAACTGTCGTCCATAAAAATACTTTGTTTGACATATTAGGACGTGATAGCCTATTTATTAAAAGACTTCTTTCTCTTCATACATCCTCTTCCTTTTCTTTGCCTGAATTTTTTGGGAAAAAAATGAATATTTATAAGAAGATGAGAAAAAGCTTGGCAAGACTCTAATGATGTATATAGTATATCATTAGATGTGTATGTGTGGGCAGTATGGGCATGATGCAGTGTGGACGTACTTGAACCTGTGTGACCTGGGAACTGTCTTTTTAGTAATAATTTTGTCTGGTCTTGGTATTAGGGTGATGCTAGCCTCACAGAATGAGTTAGCAAGTATTCCCTCTCTTTATGTCCTCCTCTGAAAGAGATTGTAGAGAATTGGTATATCTTCTTTAAATGTTTGGTAGGATTTATCAGTGACCTCATCTGAGCCTGATGCTTTTTGTTTCAGAAGGGTGTTCATTTTGATTCAAAACTTTTAAGTAGATGTAGGTCTATTTAGATTGTCTATTTCTTCTTGTGTGAGTTTTGGCAAATTACCTTTCAAAGAATTGGTCCATTTTATCTAGGTTATCAAATTTATGGACATAGAGTTAATAATGTTTCTTCATCATCCTTTTAATATCCATGAGATCTGTAGTGATGGTCCCCTCTTTCATTTCTCATACTAATTGTGTCTTTTTTCTTTTTTGGTTTAGCCTGGTTAGAAGATCATTATTTTATTGATCATTTCAAAGAACAAGCTTTCTGTTTCCTTGATTCTTCTCTGTTGATTTCATGTTTTTAGTTTCATTGATTTCTCTAATTCTTATTATTTATTTTCTTCTTACTTTGGATTCAGTTGGCTCTTTTTCTACTTCTTTAAGGTGCAAATTTAGATTATTGATTTTAGTTCTTGGAGGTACAGTGGTGCAACTGGTTAGGACACAGTACTTACATGATTTTAGTTCTTTCTTTTCTAATAATGCATTTTAAGCTATAATTTTCCCCAAACCCTGCTTTTGCTACATCTCACAACTTTTGATGAGTGTGTTTTTATTTTGATTTAGTTCGAATTCATTTTAAATCTCTCTTGATTTCTTTTTTGATCTTTGTGTTATTTAGAAGTGTGTTGTTTAATCTCCATGTATTTGGGGATTTTCCCATTATCTTCCTGTTACTGCTTTCTTAGCTTAATTCCATTGTGATCTGAGAGCAATACTGTTTGATTTCTATTCTTTTAAATTTGCTAAGGTGTGTTTTATGGTTCAGAATGTGGTCTATTTTGACGAATCCTGCATGTGAGCTTCAAATAAATAGTATTCTCTTGTCGCTGGAAGAAGTATTCCATAGATGTCAGCTAGTTGGTAGATCAAGTTGTTGAGTTCGACTGTGTCCCTGCTAATTTTCTGACTCCTGCATCTATTAGTTTCTGATACGGGGTGTTTAGGTCTCCAGCTATAAAAGTGGGTTTATATTCTCTCCTTGAAGTTCTGTTGGTTTTTGCCTCACATAGTTTGATGCTCTGTTAGGCACGTACACATCATTATGTGATGCCCTTCCTTTTCTCTAATAATGTTCTTTGCTTTGAAGTCTGTGCCATACACTGAAATTAATAGAGCCACTCTTGCTCTCTTTTGGTTAGTGTCAGCATATTTTTTTCCTATCCACTTACTTTTAATGTATATATATCTTTATTTTTAAAGTGGGTTTCTTATAGATGATATGTAGTTGAGTATTGATTTTTGTTTTGTTGATTCATTCTGAGAATCTCTTTTAATTGGTGCTTTTAGACCATTGGCATATGAAGTGATTACTGATAAAGTTGGATTAATAAATACCACACCTGTTACTGTTTTCTTTTCCTTTTTTTGAGACAGAGTTTCACTCTTTTCGCCCAGACTAGAGTGCAATGGTGCGATCTCGGCTAACTGCAGCCTCCACCTCCTGGGTTCAAGTGATTCTCCCCACTCAGCCTCCCAGGTAGCTAGGATTACAGGTGCCCGCCACCACACCCAGCTAATTAGAGATGAGGTTTCACCATGTTGGCTAGGCTGGTCTCAAACTCCTGACCTCATGGTATCTGCCCACCTTGGCTTCCCAAAGTGCTAGGATTACAAGCATGAGCCACTGTGCAGAGTGATTGTATCTTATGTCTATAAAAATATATAATTATCATCATAAAGCATGTATTCATTTATAGAAAACTTCCAATGACCTTGACCTTCCTATAGAAATATAGACTATTCCATTTGCCTTTCAGCACAAGGTCAGGCATAAATACTTAAGCTGGTTGCCGGTATTACCACATATTTATTAGCAAATTCCCAGTATTGATGATAACAGTAAACCTCCCAGAGTAAATACCTAGTTTGGCAATTCATAATTAATATTGTAAGATCTCTAGCTGGTAATTTGCTATTACTAATAAAATATTAAATGTAAATGATAAACTTTTAACAAATTACAGAGAATTTCAAATTTAATTGCATCACTTAAAACTTTCTTCAGTGAGAGAAATGGGTAGAGTTGGGGTTCTAGGCAGTGTGTAAGGGGCATTACTCCTAGTGGTAGTGACTCATGGGGGTGGTTCAACATGAGCACAGAATTAGAAAGAAAGATGAAACAATACGAGGCCTCAAAATGAGAGCTCCTGTGAGATTATAGTTTAGTGAAATGGATTTCCTTGGCTTCACCAATCAGCAGTAATGATCTGGGGAGGTGACTCAGGATTGCTGGCTCACCTGTATGTCATAGGGAGGACAAAGATGAGTAAGTTTGCTCAACATAGACAAGGCAAAATGGCATTGTTGGGTTTGTGGGTTTTTTTTTTAATTCACTAGCATTAAATATCTCTTTTATTGCTCTCCCTGCTGGGTGCTTTTCTTGTTGACATATTCTGAATTTGTTGCATATTCTGGGAAGTGGTCCAGTGAGACTTGATTTTTGGCATCATCTTATTTGTTGACATTGTTGAGTGTTGCCCAGTTATAAGGCCAAATTACTATAACTAGGTCTCAGTCAAGAATGGAAATTTCAAAAATTGACCAGTATAATTCTGGAGGCAATTTAACATTTTTGTGGGGTACTTTCTTAAACTAGCCAGTGTCTATAATTCATAAGCTTTTCAGGTACACAGATCTTTATGAGAGATCACAGCATAATCACTAACCCAGACTTGCCTAGGCTAGGTTAAAATTCTGTCCCTACTATTTGTTAGGTACGTATCCTCAGGCAAGTTACCTAACCACCCTCCCACATCTCCCGTAAAAAGGGTGTAATAATGGTTATATTACTATTAATGCTTATCTCCTGAAGTTACTTGTGAGGATTCAGAGCTAGCACATTGAAGTGTTAGAATACGGCATGGGGAGTCGCAAGTGCTCCATGTCTTCACTATAAAAGATACTCTAACTAAGAAAACAAACAAGGGAACAAAGAAAATGGACATAGTCATCTAAGCGAAGATGCCCTTAATTACTTTTATGTTCCATTATATAGTAGTTTCTTAACTGTTGGCACGATATTATTCCGGGACATGGTTTGTGCCCTCTTAGGGCTCAGGATTTTTCAGTTCCAACCCACTACTCATGAAATTCAGAGACTTCTTTCCCTGAGGTCTGTTTCCTTTCCAGCCTCATTTCTCCTACTCAAGCTCTATGTGTCTGTCCTCCAGACAAATTGTACCAAACTGTACTACACTCTGTTCTCTGAACACAACAAATTATAGAATTTCACACTCTCTAAATCTTTTGTAAATCAACTATTTTACAGCAAAAAGCCAGCTGTGGTGGTGCTCGCCTGCAGTCCCAGCTACTCAGGAGTCTGAGACAGGAGGATTGCTTGAGCCCAGGAGTTTGAGGTTACAGTGAGCTGTGATCATGCCATTGCATTCTGGCCTGGGCAACACAGACCACCTCTAAAACAAAACAAAACAAAAAGAGATACCTTAATTATGCAGCTAAGTAAAATGGCCATATTTGGGAAAGGCGAAGCATGGAAAAATGGCCTTTTTTTTTCTGGAGACAAGTCTTGCTCTGTCACCCTGGCTAGAGTACAGTGGCACGATCTCAGCTCACTGCATCCTTCACCTCCCAGGTTCAAGCAATTCTTCTGCCTCTGCTTCCCAAGTAGCTGGAATTACAGATGTGCACCACCATGCCTAGCTAATTTTTGTAGTTTTGGTAGAGACAGGCTTTCACCATGTTGCCCAGGCTGGTCTTGAACTCCTGACCTCAAATTATCGGCCCACCTCGACCACCCAAAGTTCTGGCATTACAGGCATGCCTTTTTCTTTTTAATACCTTTGGTACATGATGACAATGAGACAAATTAGAAACTAGTTTATTCATTGCATGAATGAATTTCCCAGAGGTTTTTTTAAAGATCTAAATAAAAGCATTGCTTTTTTTTGATTTGAGACAGAGTCTCACTCTGTGGCCCAGGCTGGGTGCAGTAGTGCGATCTTGGCTCACTGCAACCTCTGCCACCTGGATTCAAGCAATTCTCCTGCCTCAGCCTCCCGAGCAGCTGAGATTCCAGGTACCTGCCGCCGCTCCCGGCTAATTTTTGTAGTTTTAGTAGAGATGGGGTTTCACCATGTTGGCCAGGCTGGTCTTGAACTCCTGACCTCGTAATCCGCCCGCCTCGGCCTCCCAAAGTGCTGGGATTACAAGCATGAGCCACTGTGCCCGGCAAGTATTGCTTTTACCAGTACCATATTGCACAAGAGTAACTTCAAGGAATGAATGTTCCATAAGTTCCAAAAACTAAGTTGCAATGTTAATCTATGTCTAAAATTATTAAACTCAGCAGGCAATAAGTAGAGTATTCCTTGTTAATTAGATCCAAGATTCCTTGCTTCCTTGATAGGATCTTCAAAGAGGGCCAGTGTCAGTCATAGGTAATCAAAAGCATTGATTCCCACTGCTTCTACCTCTGCCAGTTGCCACTGGCAGATACATAAATCGTGGTCATGTTCTCATCCTTTCAAGGACTTGAGAGACTATAGTCCCAGTGTGTAGGTTATATATGCCTTTTTCTTCTCTAGCATATACAGTTGTCACTGCTTTCATCTGCAGGGGCCCAGATATACACTGTATCTCTTCTTCCTCTAGCTTTGTCCCTAGGAATGGTGACAAGTGAGGGCACAGGAAATGTATTTTCTAGACATAATGCTGGGCTCTTCACATGCCATCTCATTAATCGTAACCGTCTCCCAAGGTAGGTGATGACACCCTGTTTCATAGAAGAAACAGAAATTTCTCTCATCTTGTCTGAATCCTGCTTTGTGTTGCCATCTACTCCTGAAGTCCCCTGCTAGAAGCGTGCTGGAGGATGTTTCCAGCATGGAAAGTGGGCTACCCAGCTGCCTGGAGCTGCTAGTGTACCTGGTAGGTAGGCACAACCAAATTATAGTCTTTTGGCATCATAAGGACCTGCTTGGAGATTTCACTGTTGGTTCTTCCCTAGATTCTTCCCTAGACTGAACAGTGACAAGGAGCAAGAAGGTTCCAGATCACATTCAAGCACCATCATGGTCACTACTCCAGTGTTACATACCTGTGGATTAGAAATGGATTACAATTCAAGCAAAATCTACCGTGGCTGAAATCTTTTTTTTAAATTTGGGTTTTTTGTGCAATGCCACTTTATTTTTTACTTTGTTTTTAATTGACACCTAGTAACTGTACATACTTATCGGGTTCAGTGTGATATTTTGATACATTTATACATTATGTACTGATCAAATTAGCATATTTAGCACATCTATCAATATTTACCCACCTTATTATCTTTGTGGTGAAAACATTTAAAATCCTCTCTTCCAGCTATTTTGAAATATATATTTCATAATATATTATTATATATTTATGTATTTCACAATACTTGAAATATATATAAGTATATGTATGAATATTTCAAAATAGCTGGAAGAGAGGACTTTTTATATATATATAATTTATTTATATATAAGTTTTTTTTGAGACAGGGTCTCATTTTGCTGTTCAGGCTAATATGCAGTGGCACGATCATGGCTCGCTCACTGCAACTTCAACCTCCTGGGCTCATGTGATCCTCCTGCCCTAGCGTCTTAAGTAGTTAGGACTGCAGGCACATGCCACCACACATAGCTAGTTTTTAAATTGTTTATAGAGATCTGGTCTCACTATGTTGCCCAGGCTCGTCTCAAACTCCTGGGCTCAAGCAATCTGCATGCCCCAGCCTCCCACACTGCTAGAATTGCAGGCATGGCCCACCATGCCCTGTCTGAAATATTAAATATTATTAACCATAGTCATTCTACTGTGCAATAAAACACCAAGACTTATTCCCCTATTGAACTGTTGTTCTGTTTCTCCCCATGCCCCCTCTTCTCTACCCTCCAAGGCCTCTGGTAGGTACTACTATTCTACTCTATGCTTCTGTGAGATTAACTTTTTTAGATTCCACATATGAGTGAGAACATACAGTATTTGTCTTTTTGTACTTGGCTTAATATCCTCCAGTTTCATCCGTTTTGCCACAAAAGACATGATTTTTTTTTTTTTTAATGGCTAAGTAGTACTACATTGTATATATATATTCCACATTTTCTTTCTCCCTTCATTGATTGATGGCCATATAGGTTGATTCTGTATCTTGACTATTGTGAATAGTGCTGCAATAAGCACAGGATTGCAGATATCTCTTTGAAATCTTCATTTCATTTCCTTTGGATAAATACCCAGTACTGGGATTGCTGAATCATATGGTAGTTCCATTTTTAATCTTTTAAGGAAACTTTGTACTGTTTTCCAAAATGGCTGAACTACATTCCACCAGCCATGTATAAGAGTTCCCCTTTCTCCATATTCATGCAAGCATTTATTTTTTGTCTTTTTGATAATAGTCATTCTAATTGGGGTGTGGTGATACCTCAGTGTGGTATTGATTTGCATTATTCTGATGATTAGTGATATTGACCATTTTCTCTTAGATCTGTTGGCTTTTTGTATGAATAGAAATGGCTATTCGGGTCTTTTGCCTATTTTTTAATTGGATTATTTGTGTTTTCTGCCATTGAATTTTGTTTGAGTTTCTTATATATTCTGGATATTAACCCCCTGTCAAATAGATAGTTTGCAGATATTTTCTTCCATTCTGTAGATTATCTCTTCAGTCCATTGATTGCTTCCTTTGCTATGCAGAAGCTTTTTAGTTTGATGTAATCCCATTTGTCTGTTTTTGCTTTTGAGGTCTTACACAAAAGACCCTTCCCTTGCCCAGACCAATGTCCTGAAGTGTTTTCTCTGTCTTTTCTTCTAATACTTATATTTGTTTGGGGTCCTTATATTTAAGTCTTTAATCCATTTTGAGTTGATTTTTTAATATGGTGGGAGATAGGTCTAGTTTCATTCTTAGGCGTCTAGATGTCCAGTGTTCCCAACACCATGTATCAAAGAGACTGGTCTTCACCAGTGTATGTTCTTGCGGTCTTTCTTAAAAATAAATTGGCTGTAAATATGTGGATTTATTTCCGTGCTCTCTTTTCTATTTTATTGGTCTTTATATGTTTTTTTATAACAGTAGCATGCTGTTTTGGTTACTACAGCTTTGCAGTATATTTTGAGGTCAGATAGTGTGATGCCCCCAGGCTGGTTCTTTTTGCTCAAAACTGCTTTGGCTTTTGGGGTCTTTTATGATTCCATACAAATTTTGGGATTATTTCTTCTGTTTCTATGAAGAATGTCATTGCTATTTTCATTGGATTGCATTCAATCTGTAGATCACTTTATGTATATGGACATTTTAACAGTATTAATTTTAATCCATGAACATAGGCTATCTTTCCATTTATTTATATCCTCTTCAATTTTTTCCATTAATGTTTTATAATTTTCATTATAGAGATGTTTCACCTCCTTTGTTAAATTTATTCCTAGGCAGTTTTTTTTAAATGAAATTGCTTTCTTGATTTTTTTTTTCAGATAGTTTGCTAGTGATGTATAAAAATGCTACTGATTTTTACTTGCTGATTTTGTATCCTGCAACTTTACTGAATTAGTTTATTAATTTAATAATAGTTTTTTGGTAGCATCTATAGGGTTTCTCTATATAAAAGATTATGTCTTCCGTAAACAGAGACAATTTGATTTCCTCCTTTCCAATTTGAATACCCTTTCTCTTTCTCTTGCCTAATTGCTCTGGCTAGGACTTAAAGTATTAGGCCGAATAAAAGTATTGAAAGTGGTCATCCTTATCTTGTTCCAGATCTTAAGAGGAAAAGCTTTCAACTTTTTCATGTCCAATATGATGTTAACTATGGGTTTGTCATACATGGCTTTGTGTTGAGGCACAATTTCTTCCATACCTAATTTGTTGAGAGTTTTTATCATGAAGGTAGGTAGGTAGGTTGGTTGGTTGGTTGGTTGATTGATTGAGGCAGAGTCTTGCTGTCACCCAGGCTGGAGTGCAGTGGCACAATCTCAGCTCACTGCAACCTCCACCTCCTGGGTTCAAGTGATTCTCATGCCTCTGCCACCCAAGTGGCTGGGATTGCAGGTGTGCGCCACCACACCCAGCTAATTTTTGTATTTTTAGTAGAGATGGGGTTTCCCCATGTTGGCCAGACTGGGCTCGAACACCTGACCTCAAGTGATTCACCCACCTCGGCTTCCCACAGTGCTGGGATTACAGGCGTGAGCCACTATGCCTGGCCGACATGTAGAATTTTATCAAATGTTTTTTCTGCATCTGTTGAAATGATACGGTTCTTGTCCTTGATTCTGTTGATGTGATAGATCATGTTTATTGATTTGCCTATGTTGAACCATCCTTTCATCCCTTGGATGAATCCCACTTGGTTATGGTAAATGATGTTTTTAATGTATTGTTGAATTTAGTTTACTATTATTTATTTGAGGATTTTTGCATTTGTTCATCAAGGATATTGGCCTGTGGTTTTCTTTTTTGTTGTGTCCTTGGCTGGTTTTAGTATCTGGGTAATGCTGGCCTTACAGAATGATTTTGGAAAATTTCTCTCTTCAATCTTTTGAATAGTGTGAAAAGAATTAATATTATTTAAATATTTGATAGAATTCAGCCATGAAGCCCTCAAGTCTTGGGCTTTTCTTCAATGGGAGGCTTTTTATTACTGATTCAATCTCATTCTTTAATTTTTTTTTTGAAAGAAAGAAAAACAGAGAAAAGGAGAAAGAAGGAAAGAGCAAAAGAAAGAAAAAAAAGAATGAAAGAAAGAAAGAGGAAGAGAAAGAGAGAGAGAAAACTAGATTCTTGTTTTATTGCCCAGGCTAGAATGCAGTCTAAAAATGGGTATTAAAAACCTCTTTTATGCCAATAATGGTGCTTAACAATGGAGACAGGAAGGAATAGGGGATGAAAATAACAAATAAGCAGCCAACCAATATTTTATTTAAACCTGTGAAATGCTATGCAATTGCTGAGGAGTGATTTACTTCCAATTATGT
>PVKP010031502.1:0-19954 GCA_004027715.1 Plecturocebus donacophilus | reverse complement strand
CCCCTCCCTGGGACAGCCTCCCAGCCTGCAGACAAGGAGCAGCGATGAGGGTGGAGCCCCTCCCTGGGACAGCCTCGCCACCTGACTCAGCAGAGGAGACCCATGTCCTGCTGCTCTTTCTGGACAGAGTTGGCTTTCAAGGCCCCTTGGCCTAGTCCCCCAGCCTGAGCCTGGAGTTTGGGGTTGTTGATGGAGCTTCCTGAGCCCTGGGCGATATCAAGGTTCTAACCCTGGTTCTGCTGCTTCCTCTTGGTGCGACTGTGGGCGAGCCATGTCAACTCTCTGGGCCTTGGTTTCACGTCCGTAAAATGGGTTAAGAAGCCAGGCCTCTGATGTCATCAGCCCCACAAGGGCAGGCATTTTCATGTGGCTTCTTTATGGTGGTATCCCCAACACATCTAAAAGTGGTGAGCGTACAGTAGGCACTCAGTAAATGTTGTTTGAATGAATGATTGGCATTGTGTGTGGATGGTGTGCTGGAGTACGTGGGGTCATGGGCTCCTGTCCTTTGGCCTGCACTTTGGGAGGCCGCGGCTCACTAGGCTGGTCCATGAGAGCCTTGGGATGGGTGCAGAACTGTTGGAGGGGAAGAGTTTCTCCCTGATCAAATGAGTCTTGGCCCTCTTAGGACTTCAGTGTCCCCATTCATGCTACAGAGGGCCAGATGACCCAGCTGCAGGCCTGCCCCTGTCATCTGGGATGGCCCAGCCCTGACACACCTGTCTGTACACACGCACACCTGCACTCCTAGGCCTTCCCAGTGCCCATCTTTCTGAGTAGCAGCTGGCAGAGGTGGGCAAGGCGAGGTGGGCCCTGCTGGCTACTGCTGTTTTGGCACCTGTGCCACCCCACTCCCACTCTTGGTGGTTAAAATAACAGCAGTGCTGGTTTACTGAGTACTTACTGTGTGCCAAACGCTGGGCTCTGCTCTAGGCAAGCCTGATGCTGAATTTTCATAGGTGCCCTGTGGGGCACGTGCCACCTTAGAGACTGGAAAGCTGAGGCTCAGTAGGAAGAGTGACTTGCTTGAGGTTTCAGCAAGAAGTGAGTACAGCTGAGGTTGAACTCAGTCCCTCTGACACTTGAACCAGTGCTCTCAAGGCCTGGTCCACGTGCTGCCTTTTACCCAGCAAGCTGGGCTTAAGGCCTAGAGTGTAGTGATGGTACATCTAATCAGAGTCACTCATGTGCTGGTCCCACTTCTGACACAGCTGTAGCACACCACCACTAGCAGAGTGTCTGCCCTCTGTGAGGCCCCACACCAGGCCCCATCTGCCGGTTTAGAGGCAGACAGTGCAGTAGTCAAGATGTGGGCTGTTTTCTCCAATCCTAGCTTTCCTGGGTAACAACTGGGAAGCTTGTGCAAAGTAATAGGACCTCTCTGTGACTCAGTTTCTTCATTTGAAAAATAGGAATACAATTGTGAGAATATTTTTCCTTCTACCTGTTTTTTTTTTTCTTCCCATAGAGATGAAGTCTTGCTATATTGCCCAGGCGGGTCTCAAACTGCTAGCTTCAAGTGATTCTCCTGTCTTGGCCTCTGAAAGTGCTGAGATGACAGGCATGAGCCAGTGTGTCTGGCTTTTAGGTTTATTTTTTTAGCTTGTTAACCAAATTATGAAAGGCCGCAGATAAATGCCTAGATAATAAACTCACCCCAGTCCCAGTGTACAGTTCAAGAAATAGAATGAGACAGTCCCTAGAAGCTCTTGTGCACTTCCCAAGCAGGAACCACTCTCCTAACCTCCATTAACACAGATAAGGTTGTTTTTAGTTTTTATCTTTTTTTAGATAAAAGGAGCTGAAATTTACATAATATAAGATTAACCATTTTGAAGTATGTGATTCATTGGCCTTGAGTATATCACAGTGTTGTGTAACCACTACCTCTAGTTTCAAAACATTTTCATTACCCCAAAATAAAACTTTGTACCCATTAAGCAGTCAGTTTTTGTACCCTCTGCCTTAGTCCATTCTGTTATAACATTACCCGAGACTGGGTAATTTATAATGAACAGAAACTTCCCACAGTTCTGGAGGTAGGAAAGTCCAAGATTCAGGGCTGGCATCTTCTTGCCACATCCCATGGTGGAAAGGGGAAGGGTGAGAGAGAACAAGGTGGTTTGAACTCATCTTTTTTTTTTTGAGACAGTTTTACCCTTGTCACCAGGCTGGAGTGCAGTGTCGCGATCTTGGCTCACTGCAGCCTCTGCCTGCTGGGTTCGAGCAGTCCTTCCTCAGCCTCCCGAGTAGTGGGATTACAGGCAGGTGCCACTACACCAGACTAACTTTTGTAGAGATGGGGTTTCACCATGTAGGCCAGGCTGGTCTCGAATTCCTGACCTCAGGTGATCCATCCGGCTTGGCCTCCCAGAGTGCTGTGATTACAGGTGTGAGCCACCACACCTGGCTGAACTCCTCCTTTTACAAGGAACCCACTCTGCAATGATATCGTTAATCCATTCATGAGGGTGGTGCTCCCTTGTCCAGACACCTCCCATGAGGCTTTGGGATCAAGTTTCCAACACAGGAACTTTGGGGGACAATTCAATTCACAGCACCCCCTTCCTCCCAGCGTCTGCTAACCGCCAGTTTATTTTCTGTCTCTATGAATTTATGTACTCTGGACATTTCATGTAAATAGAATCATACAATATGTGGCCTTTTGTGACTGGCTTCTTTCACTTAGCAACATGGCGTTTTGAGACAGGGTCTTGCACTGTCGCCCAGGCTGCCGTGCAGTGGTGGGACACTGGCTTATGGCTCACTGCAGCCACAACCTCCTGGTCTCAAGTGATTCTCCTACCTCAGCCTCTAGAGTAGTGGGGACTACAGGCGGTGCCACCACACTCCGCTAAGCTTAATGTTTTTGAGGTTCCTCTATGTTGTAGCATGCATTAGTATGTCATTCCTTCTTTTTTTTTTTTTTTTTTTTTTAAGACAGAGTTTCACTTTGTTGCCCAGGCTGGAGTGCAGTGGCATGGTCTTGGCTCACAGCAACCTCTGCCTCCTGGGTTCAAGCAATTCTTGTGCCTCAGCCTCCTGCATAGCTAGGATTACAGGCGCCCGCTGCCATGCCCAGCTGATTTTTTTTTTGTATTTTAGTAGAGACGGGGTTTCACCATGTTGCCCAGGCTGGTCTCAAACTCCTGAGCTCAGGCAGTCCGCCCATCTCGGCCTCTCAAAGTGCTGGGATTACAGGCGTGAGCCACCGCGCCTGACCATGTCATTTCTTCTTGTGATGAATAATCTCTATGTTGTAGATGTATCACATTTTATTATCTGTTGATGGACATTGGGGTGATATATTCTATATTTAACTTTCTGAAGAAGCAGCTGCACCATTTACATTCCTACCAGCAATGCATGAGGGTGACAATTTATATCCTTGCCAACACTTGTTGTTTTTATTACAGCCATTTTAGGGTATATAGAGTCATACTTCATTGTTTTTTGTTTGTTTGTTTTTGAGACAGCCTTGCTCTGTTTCCCAGTCTGGAGTGCAGTGGTGCCATCTTGGCTCACCACAACTTCTGCCTCCTGGGTTCAAAAGATTCTCAGGCCTCAGCCTCTCAAGCAGCGGGACTACAGGCATGTGCTACCATGCCAGACTAATTTTTGTATTTTTAGTAGAGACGGGGTTTCACCATGTTGGCCAGGCTGGTCTTGAACTCCTGACCTCAAGTGATCCACCCACCTGGGCCTCCCAAAGTGTTGCGATTACAAGCGTGGGCCACCGTGCCCGGCCCTCATTGTGGTTTTGATTTATGTTAGTGGGATGACTCATGATGCTGAGCATCTTTTCATGTTTCTGTTGACCATTTGTGTCTATTTGAGTCCTTTGCCCATTTTAAAATCAGGCTGTTTGTCTTTTTGTTGTTGCATTGTAAGTGTTCTTTATGTGTTCTAGTTAATAGACCCTTATCAGATTTTCAAGTATTTCCACCCATTCTGTAGGTTTTTTACTTTGACGATGTCCTTTCATGCACAAAGGTTTTTAATCTTGATGTGTTCACGTTATTTTTTTCTTTTTGTTGCTTATGCATTTGGTGGCATCTAAGAATTCATTGCCAAATTCAAAGTGACAAGATTTTACTCCTATGTATTCTTACAGGTTTTTGTAGTTTTAGCTCTTATATTCAGGTCAATTCATTTTGAGTTGATTTTTGTATATGGTATGTAGTGTGAAGTAGGGTCTGACTCCATTCTTTTGAATGTGGATAGCCAGTTGCCTCAGTTTCCTCATCTGTAAAATAGGGATAAGATTGTGAGGATAGGCTACTCTGGGTATATCGCCTATGGGGCACTGTTCCCTGCTCTGCAAGGAACAGTATTTAACAAAGATTGTAAGGATATTTTTTCTTCTGGATTTTTTTTTTCTTTTGTTTTGAAAAAATATGATCTCTTTGAAGAAACTATTCTTTAGCCGTTGAATGACCTTGGCACCTGTGTTGAAAATCAAATGTAGATATTTGGGTTTATTTTTTGGCTCTGAATTCTATCCCATTGGTCTCTATGTCTGTCCTTATACCACACTGTTTTGATTACTGTAGCTTTGTATAGTAAATTTTGAAATAGGAAAGTATGAGTCTTTTAACTTTATTCTTCTTTTTCAATATTATTTGGGCTATTTAGGGCCCCTTGAAATTCCATGTGAATGTGAGGATTGGCATTTCTATTTCTGAAAAAAGAGAAAGGCTGTTGGAATTTTGATAGGGATGACATCAAATCTGTAAATTGCTTTGGGTAGTAATGCCATCTTAACAGTATTGTCTTCTAATCCATGAACATAGGATGTCTTTGCATGTATATAGATCTCTAATTTCTTCAAACAATGTTTTGTTAATACTTAACCAAGGAGGTGAAGGGCTTTTGCATGTATATAGATCTCTAATTTCTTCAATGTTTGAAGAAATTAGAGATCTATTTACATGCAAAAGCCCTTCACCTCCTTGGTTAAGTATTTTTTTGGAGGCTGTTGTAAATGCTTTTCTTTTTTTTTTTTTTTAAAGAGATAGAGTTTTGCTCTGTCAGCAGGCTGGACTGCAGGGGCACCATCATAGCTTCAGTTTCTTGGGCTCAGATCATCCTCCCATTTCAGCCTCCTAGAAGCTGGGAATTCAGGCACACGCCAGCCCACTCCTGGCTAATTAAAAAATATTTTTTGTGGAGACTGTGTCTCACTATGTTGTCCAGGCTGGTCTCAAACTCGCTGACTTAAGCCTGTCCCGGCCTCCCAAAGTGCTAGGATTTTACAGGCGGGAGCCACTATGCTGGCCTTTATAGCCATGTTGAGGTAAAATTGATGCACTACATGATTCTTCCATTTAAAGTATACAGTTCATTGTTGATGGACATTAGGGTTGCTTCCACTGGATGGCTACTATGGATAATGCTGCTGCGGACATCTGTGTGTAAGTTTTTGTGTGGATATGTTTCACCATCTCCTTTTAATCCTTAGCAGCTCTCTGAGGAGTGGGTTTGTGTGTGTGTGTGTGTGTGTGTGTGTGTGTGTGTGTGTCTATAGGTGTGCTTGGATTTTCCTGGTCAGAACAGTTGGAAGGAGTCAAGGGGTGTTGGGAGGGTGTGGCGGCAGCCCTACCCGACCTGGCACAGAGTTGTTTTGGCATTTGATCTACCTGCACAGCTGTATTGGTGAATACCAGCCCATGGGATTTAGCCTTACAGGGCCACAGGGTATATGTGTTTGGAAGCCTGGGCCTCCCCTGGGACTAGGCCAGGAGTGGCATAGACAGCTTGCTGCTGGCCACATGCTGAGGCAACTGGTGCCCCAGGGCACTGCCGCTGGCGCCTTCCTGGCAGGCATGACCTGTGGATCAGTGGGGCTCAGCCCAGTGCCCCAGTCTGCGTCAGCAGGGGCCACCTGGAGGGCTGCTCTGGGAGAGGCATTCTCGTGTGTCCCCCGCCCCCCCAACCTGGCACCCCTTGGCACCCCTTGTGAGTCAGCATCATACTAGGCCTCCTGCCACCCATCCGGGACATTGCTCAACCTTGCCCTAACCTCTCCCTCCCTCCTGCCGCATTTCAGGTGAATACATCAAGACCTGGAGGCCACGGTACTTCCTGCTGAAGAGTGACGGCTCCTTCATTGGGTACAAGGAGAGGCCCGAGGCCCCTGATCAGACCCTGCCCCCCTTAAACAACTTCTCTGTAGCAGGTGCGTCTTGGGACGAGTGGGCCAGTGTTCTGGTGCTCACAGGTTGGCTGGCAGGTCATGGGGGCTCATGGGACGTTGGTCACTGAGCCGTGGGCCGGTCCTGGGCCTGCTTGCGCTTGGGTCTGTTTCTGTCCTTCTGCTCTCCCTCCTTGTCAGCTAGCCAGGCGGGGCTGTCCTGAGGGGAGATGCAGAGTGGGAGGGAGGGAGAAGTCGGGACACTTTCCCACACCCAGCCCCAGGCATCGCCTCCTTGTGGCTCCAGCTTCTGTCGGCCAGGCCTCAGGGTCTCAGGTGCTGGCAGGTGCTTTCTGTCCTGCGCTTTGGTAACAGCCTCCATCCTCTGTCCCTCAGACATAGAGGGGTTGCAGCTTCCCACTCAGCCAGTCACAGGGGTGCCCTCGCGTCCTCTGTCCCTCCGTGATACCCAAAGGGGATGCTTTCCAGCCAGACCCAGGCACTGAAGTTTCACAAGCCCCAAGCCCTTGACTGAGCCTTGGAGAACGTGGTCCCGTCCTCACCCCTGCCCCCTTCTGCCTTCTTCCTTCCTTGCTGACCTGATGGGTCACCATTTCCTGTTGTTCTGCCAGCTAAGAACATTACAGAGTCACCCCTATCTCCATTGCCAGTGCCTTAGCCCAGACTACTGTCCTCTCCTGGAACCCAGCCCTCATCCCATGCTGCTCTGCGTGAAGCCTTTTCCTGGTTGCTCTCCACGTGTGCTCGTGACTCCGACACATCTGTTCCCAGCCCCAGCATCTCACTGGAACTCCCAGCCTATCCCAGGGTGCTCCTTGGACACATCTCCCCAGGTGTCCTCTAGGTCCCTCATACCTGCCACGTCCCAACCTCACCTTCAGGCTTCTCCCAGCTTTCTATTCCTGTCTCCATGTCAGGGACTTCAGGCCAGAGGCCTGGGCCTTGTCCTTAATGCCCTCTCCCCATGGCCTGTCTGCCTGCCCTCTCCTCCGCTCTGCAGGGCTCCGCTCTGGTGTGGCCCCCTCCTCCCTAACTGGCTCCCTGCCTCCCTGGCCTCCTGACCTCCAGTCTCACCCTCTACATGGCAGCCAGAGGGCTCAGTCTCAGTCTGTTTGTGTCCCTTCCCTATCTAAAGCCTTCTGTGGCTCCCTGCTGCCCTGAGGACAAAGTCCAGATTCTTCCCCATGACCTGGCTGGCCGCAGCCCACCTCTCCAGGCTGGTCTCTCACTTGCCCCTCCTCACCTGTGGAGCAGAATTGCGCCCCGCCCCTCCCCCCAGTATGTCACACCCCCTCTCACCTCTCACCTCTGTTTTTCATGTACCCTCTAAGTTTCCTTTTCCTTCAGGGCTTAATTCAGAGAAGCTGCTTCCTCTGGGTTGGAAGCAGCCTGCCCCCAGGCTGGGTTGGATGCTGCCTTGAACTTCTGACACCTCTGGGCTTGTCCCCATCATGGCCCTGTCTACGGAGCCATCACTTTCTGGTGGGCTCCTCCCCTTCCACACACACACTAGACCCTGAGCCGTGTGTGAGCAGGACCAGGGCTGTCTCAGTCCCTAGAGTGTCCCCAGCACCATCTGGCATGGGGCTCATGGGAGGTGGCTCAGGCACTGCGGGCTGCAGGCTGGCAGGGCTGTCCCCTCAGCGCACTCCTCTCTGTTCCGTCTGCCTGCAGAATGCCAGCTGATGAAGACTGAGAGGCCGAGGCCCAACACCTTTGTCATACGCTGCCTGCAGTGGACCACAGTCATTGAGAGGACCTTCCACGTGGATTCTCCAGATGAGAGGTGGGTCTGGGCCTCTGTGTGGCTGCCCTTGAGAGGAACCCAGCCTGATGTGAGGAGAAGGGGAACATCCACAGGTGGAGAGATTTTCCCTGGGACCCTACATAGGGGTTTCGAGTCTGTACTCCTGTTGGTTGTGGGGGGGGTCTTCTCAGCTGGGGCTCAGAAGAGCTGGAGTTCTTAGGCTGAAGATCCCACACTGTCCTCAGACTTGTGGGTACCTCGGAATCACAGGCAGAGCTCGTGAACAGTCCAGACCACTGGGCCTCGCCTCAAGACCTGTGACTACCTGGAAATCTGCCCAGGGTCAAGGAGCTACGTTCTTTTTTTTTTTTTTTTAAGACTGAGTTTCACTCTTGTTGCCCACGCTGGAGTGCAGTGGCGCTATCTCGACTCACTGCAACCTCTGCCTCCTGGGTTCAAGCAATTCTCCTGCCTCAGCCTCTTGAGTAGCTGGGATTACAGGCATACACCGTTGTGCTCTACTGATTTTTTGTATTTTTAGTAGAAATGGGGTTTCACCATATTAGGCTGGTCTGGAACTCCTGCACACAGGTGATCTGCCTGTCTCGGCCTCTCAAAGTGCTGGGATTACAGGCGTGAGCCACCATGCCTGGCTTTCTTTTTGAGATGGAATCTCGCTCTGTTGCCTAGGCTGGAGTGCAGTGGCGTGATCTCAGCTCACTGCAGCCTCCACCTCCTGGGTTCAACTGATTGTCCTCCCTCAGCCTCTCAAGTAGCTGGGATTACAGACATGTGCCACCATGCCCAGCTAATTTTTGTATTTTTAGCAGAGATGGGGTTTTGCCATGTCGGCCAGCTTGGTTGCTCTTGAACTCCTGGCCTCAAGTGATCTGCCTTCCTAGGCCACCAAAGTGCTGAGATTACGAGCGTGAGCCACCCTGCCCAGGAGGAGCTACATTCTTAATGAGAATATTGATTTTGAGGCAGGTGGTCCAGAAAGTCATTTTTAAAAAGATCAGTTTAGTAATCAGAAGAGATGATAAAGACTCATCTGTTTCAAAAATGAAACAGTCTAAGGAGGTGTCTAGTGGGAGCTTCCCCTCCCTGCCCTTTCCGTTCACCCCCTCAACCCACCCTCCAGTTCATCACTGTTCTTAGGTGCCCTGGAAGAACAGAGGGAGACCTTTGTGCACTGCTGCCCTTGTTTTTTTTTTTTTTTCTTTTTATATGAAAGGTAGCATTGTACATGCTCCTGGACTTGCTTTTTCCCTTAGTGAACCTTGGGGAATTTGCCTTGATGTATGGAGAGATGCGGCTGCTGTGTTTCACGTTTCAGTTTTTTCTTTGTGGACAGATGGACATGTGTGTCCCATGTGTGTTTATTTAGGTACTCTTTATTAGTGATGACTGGGGTTGTTTCCAGCCTCTGGCTGATTTTAACCAATGCTGCGGTAAAATAGCCATGTCTGTCTCGTTTGATGTGTGCACAGGTTGACCTGTCTGACAGGTGCTTAGATAAAGGATTGCTGAGGCACCGGGAAAATGCGTTTGTAGTCTTGCGACGTTTCCATTAGGCGATGTCTGAGAGTGCCCTTGTGGCCTTGTGTTTTCAAACTTTTGGATCTATACCAGTCTGAGCAGTGGAAAATTCAGCGCCTCAGGGTGTTTAACTTGTGAGTTTCTGATTCTGCATTGTCTATATTGTCTATTTTTCTGTTGGGTGGTTGGTCTTTTTTTTTATTTATGTATTAGCTCTTTATATATTAAGGAGCTTAGCCCTTTGTAATCAATGGGAAATGTTCCTTTTTCCCACTTTGTCCTTTTGCACCTCACTTTGAGAAATAGTCTTCTAGCTTTTCCATGGGGAAAGGTTTCAGCAGACGCTCTGGAAAGCCCTGACATAGTGCCATCCAAGAAAACTTCTGCCGTTGTGGAAATGCTGTGTATCTGCACTGTCCAGCAGGCACCTATGCCGATGGAGCATTTGAAATTCAGCCACCAAGGAATGGATTTTTTTAGTTTATTTTAATTAATTTAAATCGCCACATATGGCTAGTGGCTACCTTCTTGGACAGTACAGTTAAGAAGTCTACAATATCATGAGACTTGTTACTACAGTCTATACTATAATTATCATCATGTATCCTCCCAAGGTAAAAAATATACTTGCCCCACTGAGGGGAACAAAATTACCCTCTCAAGCCAGCTGAGGTGCTGCTCAGTTGAAAACTATGGACCGAAACATGAACGGCCGGTAAAAACAGATCAAGACCAGTAGGTGTCTAGGTCCTGGGTGTTGGGCTGGGTTTTGAAGACTGGATAGGAGTTGGCCACGGGGAGAGCAAGCAGAAAAGTTCAGAAGGGACAGCATATGCAAAGGCCTGGAGGTGAAATAGCTCATGCTTTCCAGGGACCACAGGGGGTTCTGTGTCACCAGAGAATCCAGGCGCCAGGAGTGTTGGAAGAGGGTAATTGGAGGCACTCAAAGCTGGAGAGCTCAGCCAAGGCCTTGGACTCCAGGTGGAGATCCCCACAGGGCTTGTCAGGCGCTTAATAAATTGGGAATTGTCCCAGGGTTGTTACACGACGCAGGGGAATGATAAACAGGAGCGGCTGATGCAGCAGTACCTGGCACAGTTCGCAAGCCTGGAACGGGAGCGGGGGAGCCGGTAAGGTGTTTCAATAGGCAGAGGAGATGGTCTTGTGTCCCTTTTCACAAGACAGCATGCCCTTTCCTTTACCAAGATTGTGTAAGCTGGAGAGCCCCACCTGCCTTTTCTTCTTGGTACCTGCTGCTGTTGCCAAAGAGAGTACTGCTGGAGCTACTCTCAGAGACCAGATCCCAGATTTCTGACCTTAAGTCGGGGTGGATGGAGGGGGTGAGCCAGAAACCCAGCCAGAGGGAGCCCCCTCCACTCTGCTCCTGGCTGACTGGTGCTGTGCTCACAGCCCTAGCCCGCATAGGCTGATGCCAGTCGGCCTCTCCTAAGCCTGGGGAGGGATGCAGGGGTTGCGGGCAGGTGGGTGCCACTCGGTGGCTGCCTGTTGGTTAGGTGCTGCAGCGCCTCCTCACTGGGCTCCTGATTGCCTCTCCAGCTGGAGAGACCCTCCTCCCTGTCCCCCACTTCACTGCAGATATGTTGTTTCACACAGAGAAAGGTTGAAAGGATAGTGTAATGAATGGATGTCCAGGCGCCCCGCTCCTGGTCCCGCATTCACCATATCTGCCTCATCTGGCTGTGTTTTATGCTGAACCTGAACTTGCATTCATACTTTGTGACACTTTACTCCCTACAGCTGTGACAAGCATCTCCTAAGAATAAGGACTTTCTTCTACAGAATCATGATGCTGTCATGCCTGAGACAGTTGGAAAATAATTTGTTTACTAATAACTTCTCCTTATCTCTGCCATACTTGAATTTCTTTAGTTACCCTTTGATTCTAGAAAGTTGTTTTTCAAACCAGGATTCAAGCAAGGTACACGTCTCTTTGACCTGTTTTATTTAATCTAGCCCAGCCCTTTGTCTTTTTTTTCCCCTCCCAAAGAAACTGATTGTTTTTTTTTTTGGGCAAGCTAGGCTCAGGCTCGTCATCTTGTAGAATGTCACACCTCCTGGGTGTGTCATATTATTGTCTTTTGGTGTCGTTTACTTTTGTTCCCCATGTCTGTATTTCTTGTAAACTAGAATTCCCTCTGGAACAGGGTAGGCAAACTATGGCCCTGCCTTCTAGTTTTGCAAATAAAGTTTTATTGGAACATGACCATGTCTGGTTTGTTCATGAATAGTCTGGCTGCTTTTGCCTTACTATGCTGAGTTAAGTAGTTGTGACAAAGACTAGCTTGCAAAACCTAAAACATTTAAGAATTGGCCCCTTAAAATTTTAATTAAAATTTTTTTAAATTTAAAACTTTAAAAAAAAATTGACTCAAGTTCTTGCTCTGTTGCCCAGGCTGGAATGCAGTGGTACAGTCATAGCTCACTGCAGCCTCAAGCTCCTGGGCTTAACCCATCCTCATGCCTCAGCATTCTGAGTAGCTGGGACTATGGGTGTGTACCACCATGCCTAGCTCATTTTTAAATTTTTTTGTGGAGGCAGAATCTTGCTGTGTTGCCCAGGCTGGTCTCAAACTCCTGATCTCAAGCCATCCTCCCTCCTCCACCTCCCGAAGTGCTGGGATTGTAGGCACAAACCACCACATCCAGCTTTCTGGTCCTTAAAAGAAGTTTGCAGACCCTTGGTCTTGGCAGGCAGGAGTACTTAATAGTGCGTCAGATGAGTATGATCTTTTTTTTTCCTTTCTTTTCTTCCTCAAGTGTTTTACTTGTATGATCTTTTTTGTGGTGGTGGTGACAGGGTCTCTGTTGCCCAGGCTGGAGTACAGTGGCACAGTCACAGCTCACTGCAGCCTCAACCTCCCAGGCTTAGGTGATCTGCTGATCCTCCCACCTCAGCCTCCTGAGCAGAACTACAGGCGCCTGCCACCACATCAGCCTAATTTTTGTACTTTTTGTAGATGTGGGGTTTCACCATGTTACCCACGCTGGTCTTGAACTCCTGGGCTCAGGTGATCCGCCCATCTTAGCCTCCCAAAGTGCTAAGATGACAGCCATGAGCCACTGTGCCTGGCCATGTGCCACCTTTTTTGCTGTAAATCTTATGTATTTTCTCTGCTTAGAACTCTGAATGGCTTTTACTCTCCCACTTAGAGTAAACTCTGAGGTCTGTGCTATGTCCTGCAGAGTCCTATATGATCAGCCACCTCTCCAGAAGCATTTCCTCCCAAAAGCACCCTTACTTGGCCACATGTCTCCCTGCTGCTCCTTCAACATGCCCAGCACTCTCTTGCCCCAGGGCCTCGGCGCTCACTGTGGCATTTGTCTAAGGCGTCTTCCCCGAGATGCCATCTCGGCTCTCCCGGACTCCACGAGGTCTCTGCTCTGCGCCGCCGCCCCGGCACATCGTGCCCTGCCTGCCTTCCCTCTGTTGCCCTTCCCCAGCTGTGCTTTCCTTCATAGCCCCTGTCTAATATAAAAGTGGGACATTTATGTTTATTTACGTATCTGGCACACAAACGGGTGTTCAGTAAATGTTTGTTGGATGCAGAGAAAACAAATTATCTGAGCTAGATCCTGTTCTAAGTACATATATTAATTTATTTTATCCTCACAAGGGAGGCTGTCTGCGCACAGGAAGGGCTCCAGTGCCCTCCAGCTGTACATGCCCCGCCAGTTGGGGACGGTGATGGCTAGGGGAGAGTCCCCACAGTCAGCCGTCACTTCTGAAGTGGTGAGGACAGGTTTGTGCGTGAAGGACAGCCCTGCCACCTCCACTTTACGGAGCTTCTCTCGGGGGTGCCCCCAGGGTGGGGCTCCAGGTCCTGGATTCAGGCCAGCTGCTGTGCCTCTTCCTCAGTGGGGCTCAGCTCCCTGGCTGTCATGAAGCGCAGAGGAGGAAGTTAGTGTGAAGGTGCTGGCACAGGGCCTGCCTGTGGCAGCCTTCAGCACTCACAGCGCCGGTGCCTCTTACCTCTGTCTCCTCTGCCACCAGCACCTCTTCCCCGGAGGATGCCCGGGTCTCCTCTCGCTACCCCCAGTCCGTAGCCCAGGCAGCAGCGACTGACTTAAAACAGAAATCAGAGGCTGTTCCCCCTGACTAAAACCGTTCAGCGATTTCCTGTGGTGCTAGGATAAGCCCCATGTCTCTAACATAGGGGCACACAGAGCCCCCAGTGGTCTGGTCCTCCCCTCCCTCCTGTCCTCATCTCCTCTGCTCTCTTCTGTTGGCTCCAGCCACTCTGGCGCCTGTGTGCCTTCCACAGACACCCCCAGCTCGCTCCTGCCCTGGGGCCTTCGCCACACGGTTCCCTCTGCCTGGGTTCCTTTCCCTCCCAGTCCTCTGCCTCCTTCCCTCTGCTTCGTTTATGTCACAGCAATGTACCAAGGGCCTGCTCTAGGCACTGGGGATGGCCATTGTCCAGGTCCTGGTTTAAACGCCACGTCCTCAGGCATCCCCTGACTGCCCTCTGAGAAAGGGCTTCCGTTTGGCCCCCGCCTTGGAGCTTCTACACACTTGTCTTCCCCTTCAGGTCAGGAACCCCGATGGGCTTGTTCCCTGCTGCATCCTCAGCGCCCCGAACAAGCCTGGCCCACAGGAGCGCTCCACATCTGCAGGCCGACAGGGTGAACTCTCACCGCAGCCTTCCTAGACTCACTGCGCGGGGCGCTGCTCTCAGCACTTGATGTCCAGTGTCTCATTTCACCCTGATAGGATCCTCTAGGGCCTCACACACTGAGGCACAGGAAGGGCACACGACCTGCCAGTCTTAACTGCAGGAAGGGGCAGAGCTGGGATCCGCCCCTAGGCCATCCGTCCTGGAGCCTGTCCTCTCACCCACTGTGAGGTCTCCAGCTGGTGTGGAAGGCAGGCACCGCACTGGGTGCCAAGGGCCCCGTAGCTCCTGGCCCAGAGCCTGTGTCCTGCCCAGTGCTGGAGTGAACGTGACTCCCCTATGTCCCTCCCCTGGCCCTGAACCCAAAGGAGGATGAGAAGGCCCCGGAAAATAGCCGACGGGAGAAGTGCTCTCGGAAGTGGAAGTGCCTGGGTTGTGTCCCTGGCCTCTGTAGGTGGGGGAATGAGCCTCTCTGTGCTTCGGTCTTGCCGTTTTAGCATGAAGTGAATGGCAGTGCCTACAGGGTTGTTGGGAGGGCGACAGGAGTCCTCTCCCATAACGCATGGCAGTGCCAGCCTCTTTGAGTGGAGGGTGTTCGTGGGATGCTGTTTAGTGGTGGGGATGGGGGTCCCTCTCTGAAAGGCAGGTGCAGATCATGGCTTCCGAGAAGAATTGTTCCTTCCCTTTGCCCCTGGGCTCCCTAGCAGGTGTCCCATGAGCCTTTCCTAGAGAGGGTCCCTACTTTATCTTCCTGGGCCTCGCATAGCTTTTGGCAGCTTTGCTGAGGCCCGGAGACAGGTGGGTGGTGCCAAGGAGGAATGCACTGTGCACAGGCGAATCCCAGCTCTGCCACGTCCCTGCTGTGCGACCTTCACAGGTGACTCCACCTCCGTGCACCTCGTCCCCATAGCAGAAATGCTGGCTCTTGAGGATTGCAGGGCTCTTGAGAATTGAGAGAGGTGGTGTCTGGAGCTGGCCATTCTGTGCTGTTATTTTTCCAGTTGTGGTTTCCCTGGGGGCTCTCCTATAGGGGGTAGAAGATACTTGAGCCCTAGCTTTAGGGGGAGCTCCCCTTTGCCCCAGACCCCATGTTGCAAACCCTTGAGAAGGATCCTGGACAGAGGCCCTTGCTTTTTGTCTGGAATTCTGAGTGCTGCAACCTTGTGACTTTGGTCCAGTTGGAACTGGATCGGAGGGCTTGTGAGGCAGCAGGCAAGCCTGGTTACTCCTGGACAACCTCCCGCATCGCTGTGGTTTCTGGAGCTCTCTGTAGAGTGGGCAGTGGGAGCCAGGGTAGGTGGGGGAGGTTCCCCCCTGCCGGTGTCTTCAGCACCCTCCCCTAGTTGAGTCTGTTTCACCCAGCCACGTGCACAGCACTCTGCACCTGCAGCCCACCAACCTCTTAGCCCCAGGCCCTGGTGGACGGGAGAGCTGGGAGGGCTGAGCTCGTCCAGCCGGCAGAGCCGCTCTTAGAGCCCCAGCTGGGGTGGCTCCAGGGCCTGTGCTCCTGATTCCCATCCGGATAGCCTCCCGGAGCTGCTTCAGGGCTGATGGTGTGGCTGCGCTGTCCTTCACATATTCAGGTTCTCTCCACAGAGGGACCATCTGTGTTCTCTCCACCCCCTCTTTGAAAACAAAGGTGATATCACACTCTACATCTTAGTCTGCAATCTGCCATCTTCACGTGACAGTCTCTCAACATCTTTATATATCAGAGACATATTTTTCTTTTTAATATATTCACTGTATCTCTTAGAAGATCCATGATATTTTTTCCCCTAGTCCACCATCTTTTACTCAAAGTCAGCATTAAACAAATTTAAAATTTGTGAGAGGACAACTATGTCTGATAAAGCGTGTCATGGAAGGTCGGGCACAGTGGCTCACGCCTGTAATCCCAGCACTTTGGGAGGCTGAGGCAGGCGGATCACGAGATCAAAAGATCGAGACCATCCTGGCCAACATAATGAAACCTTGTCTCTACTAAAAATATAAAAATTAGCTGGGCGTGGTGGCACGCTCCTGTAGTCCCAGCTGCTCAGGAGGCTGAGGCAGGAGAATTGCTTGAACCTGAGAGGTGGAGGTTGCAGTAAGCCGAGATTGCGCCATTGCACTCCAGCCTGGCGACAGAGTGAGTGAGACTCCATCTCAAAAAAAAAGTCATGGAATCTGCTCCTGCCCCTCCCCCCATTTTTTGAAAAACAGGAATATTAGTGTAGGGTTTGGGAATTAGGCTGTTTATTGTTCCAAAGGGGGCATGGGTTAAATCATGTTGAGAAATGCTGCCTTGAGACGTTGGGTCAGGGAGTACAGAAGCCAGCACCGCTCTGCCTGGGTATGCACCAGGGCTCAGTATGTGCTCTGCCCGGGTCTGCACTGGGCCTTGCTGCGCCCTGGCTCTGGGGCCACTTGGACTTTGGCTGCTTCGCTCATTCATTACCCAAGTATCTACCGAGTAGCCAGCATGAGTTCTGGGGGCAGAAGCATGTTCAAAACAGGTAGAAATATTTGCCTCTGTGGGGTGGACATAGATAGTTTATGGGGACTCCAGTCACTGGGTAGGTAGGGAGGGCATTGTGCCAGCACTTGACACATGTGCGTCTATCTTACAAAGCATGGCACAGTATTCGCACATTTGTCTTGCAAAGCATGGTCTCGTGTGAGTGTGGCCGGTTCGAGAAGGCAGAGCCTCACGTGTACTAACTGGACCTCTGAGCTTAGCGGCTGCTTGGTTCAGCAAGCCATGGGCTAATGGAGAACTGCCCTGCCCATTGGCTCTGGGAGAGGCCGCAGGCCTTTAGTAATTCCAGCTACCAGGCCTGGAGCAACTGCTGTTTTTCTGGAATTCGGGTTTTTAATCTGTGCCTCAGTTCCTCCTTCGTAATGGGTGGGGTCGGGGTTGGTTGATGATAATGAGGGGTTCCCATTTGTTAGTAGAGGCTGTTTCTTTCCCTCGACTCTGTCCCCTCCCTGGAGGCAGGCAGGGCTCCTGGATCATGACTTCTCTTCTGGAGACGTTTGTGTTTGTGTGAGCATGTGTCTGCAGAAATTCATTATTTTCTGACTCAGCACTACCTTTCTTTCTTTTCCTTTTTGTTTTTTTTTTTTTGAGACGGAGTCTTGCTCTGTCACCCAGGCTGGAGTGCAGAGGCGCAATCTCAGCTCACTGCAACCTCCGCCTCCGGGGTTCAAGCAATTCTCCTGCCTCAGCCTCCTGAGTAGCTGGGATTCCTGCCACCACACCCGGCTAATTTTTGTATTTTTAGTAGAGACGTGGTTTCACTTTGTTGGTAAGGCTGGTGTTTAACTCCTGACCTTGTGACCACACACCTCGGCCTCCCAACTTTCTTTTCTCTTCTTTTTTTTGAGACGGAGTCTCAATCTGTCACCAGACTGGAGTATAGTGGCTCAATCACTGCTCACCTCCACCTCCCGGGTTCAAGTGATTCTCCTGTCTCAGCCTCCTGAGTAGCTGGGATTATAGGCTTTCACCACCACGCCCAGCTAATTTTTGTATTTTTAGTAGAGATGGGGTTTCACCATGTTGGCCAGGATGGTGTGGATCTCTTGACCTCGTGATTCACGCACCTCAGCCTCCCAAAGTGCTAGGATTACAGGCGTGAGCCACCGTGCCTGGCCTGTTTTTCACCTTGCTTAATTTTGAAATTTTTTATAGGGGCGGGGTCTTTCTGTGTTGTCCAGGCTGGTCTAGAATTCCTGGGCTCTAGCAGTCCTCCTGTCTCTGCATCCCAAAACGCAGGGATTACAGATGCGAGCCCCCTCCCTTGACCCTGCACCTTGCTTTTTCTCAAGAGGTCTCAGGTCATCCCAAGTCAGCATGCAGACCTGCCTGTATTTCCCCCAGCTGTGGAATGCCTCATGGCATAGATGCTTCCCAGGCATTCCACCTCACAACAGCCTATGCGTTTAAGCAGTGCTGTCATAGTTCATCAAATTGAAGGCACTGTCATCGGGGAGGCACCGTATTTCATACAGTGACAAGAAAAAGTAGTGCCCAGTTAAATGAAGACAGGCCCCACCTATGAGCTGCATCTGCATTCCAGCAGTGTCAAATGTGGAAAAGGGTGCGTGGTGGGATGGATGGAAATAGAAGTAACCTCGCGTGATACACGAGGAAAACAGATGGGAGGGCAACAGCCCGGCAGGGTGTCCCGGCTTGGATTTTGAAGCCCAGTCCCAGCCACTTGTTCCCTGCCTGACCTGGGGTGGGGCCCCAGTGCCTCAGGAGCACAGGAGCAGTGGCACTTGGCCTGGGATGGGGGCCGCCCTGGAAGATACGGGAGAAGGGCTGGGCTGCTCTTGGCTCCTTGCGAACTGGCTGCCCTCCCTGTGACTTATTTCAGTCGCTGGGGTTTGGGAGGTTGCCTACTTGCACTCTCTGAATTTTCTCATTCTTAGTGAAGATTTTACTTTTCCTGTGGGTCATCTGGGTATTTTCTAGACACAAGCAAAATACACAGGGGGTTCAAAATGCATTGGATTGAAAACACCTAATTGTGGTATGGTAAAAAATGGGGGATGTGGACAATTTGGTGTCATTTAGCCTAATATTTTTTTCATTTTGGTCTCTGGTCATTTTCACTTATTAGGCAGAACAGTTTGTAAGAAAATTCTTTTCTGTTTTTTGCTGAGTGCAATGGCATGGTCATGGCTCACTGCAGCGTCCACCTCCTGGTCTCAAGCTGTTCTCTCACCTTAGCCCTGTGAGTAGCTGGGACCGCAGGCATGTGCCAGCACACCTGGCTAATTTTTTATCTTTGGTCTCTACAAAATGGGCATCCATGTTGCTAGGCTGGTCTCAAATTTCTGGATGCAAGCCAGCCTCCTGCCTCAGCCTCCCTAGTAGCTGGGATTACAGGTGCCTGCCACCACACCCAGATAATTTTTTTGTGTTTTTAGTAGAGACAGGGTTTCACTATGTTGGCCAGGCTGGTCTGGAACTCCTGACCTCAGGTGATTCACCCGCCTCAGCTTCCCAAAGTGCTGGGATTATAGGCGTGAGCCACTGTGTCCAACTATTTACTTATTTTTGAGACGGAGTCTGGCTCTGTCCCCAGGCTGGAGTGCAGTGGCTCGATCTCGGCTCATTGCAGTCTTTGCCTCCCAGGTTCAAGCGATTCTCCTGCGTAGCTGAGACTACAGGCGTGAGCCACCACTCTTAGCTAATTTTTGTGTATATTTTTTTTAGTAGAGATGAGGTTTCACCATGTTGGTCAGGATGGTCTCGATCTCCTGACTTCATGATTTGCCTGCCTCGGCCTCCCAGAGTGCTGGGATTACAGGCATGAGCCACCATGCCCGGCCCTTTCCCCAAAAGTTCTAAATGATGAGTGGCAGAACTAGTTTATTGTTCTTTATTTATTTATTTTGTATTTTTTTTTCTTTTTTTTTTTTATGAAAGAGAAAGAGGAAGAGATTTTAGAAAAAGAGAGAAAAGGAGAAAGAAACAGCAAAAGAAAGACAAAAGAATGAAAGAGAAAGAAAGAGGAAGAGATTTTAGAAAAAGAGAGAAAAGGAGAAAGAAAGAAACAGCAAAAGAAAAAAAAAGAATGAAAGAGGGAAAGAAAGAGAAAGAGAAAGAGGGAGAGAGAATGGGATTCTTGTTTTATTGCCCAGGCTAGAATACAGTCTAAAAATGGGTATTAAAAACCTCTTTTATTCCAATAATTGTGTTTAACAATGGAGACAGGAAGGAATAGGGGATGAAAATAACAAATAAGCAGCCAACCAATATTTTATTTAAACCTGTGAAATGCTATGCAATTCCTGGGGAGTGATTTACTTCCAGTTATGTGGTCACTTTTAAAATAGGTATAATGTGATACTGAGAAAAATGTATGTTTTGTGGATTTGTGGGAG
>PVKP010031501.1:0-26902 GCA_004027715.1 Plecturocebus donacophilus | reverse complement strand
ATGGGTATTAAAAACCTCTTTTATGCCAATAATTGTGCTTAACAATGGAGACAGGAAGGAACAGGGGATGAAAATAACAAATAAGCAGCCAACCAATATTTTATTTAAACCTGTGAAATGCTATGCAATTGCTGGGGAGTGATTTACTTCCAATTATGTGGTCACTTTTAAAATAGGTATAATGTGATATTGAGAAAAACGTATGTTTTGTGGATTTGGGAGAGGAGAGTTCTGTAAATATGTTTTTACGATAGTTATCTCATCTTTTTGCATTGATTCTTTTACCATTATGTAATGTCCTTCTTTGTCTCTTTTGATCTTTGTTGTTTTAAAGTCCATTTTATCAGAGAGTAGGATTGCAACCTTTGCTTTCTTTGCTCTCCATTTCCTTGGTAAATCTTCCACCATCCCTTTATTTTGAGCCTATGTGTGTCTTTGCATATGAGATGGGTCTCCTGAATACAGCATACCAATGGGTCTTGACTTTTTATCGAATTTGCCAGTCTGTCCCTTTTGAATGGGGCATTTAGCACATTTACATTTAATGTTAATATTGTTATGTGTGAATTTCATTCTGCCATTTTGATACTAGCTGGTTGTTTTACCCATTAGTTGATGCAGTTTCTTCATTGTGTCAGTGGTCTTTACCATTTGGTACATTTTTGCAGTGGCTGGTTCCTTTCCATGTTTAGTGCTTCCTTCAGGAGTTCTTGTAAGACAGGTCCGGTGGTGATGAAATCTCCCAGCAACTGCTTGTCTGTAAAGGATTTTATTTCTCCTTCTCTTATGATGCTTGGCTGGATATGAAATTCTGGGTTGAAAGTTCTTTCTTTTAAGGATGTTTAATATTGGTGCCCACTCTCTTCTGGCTTGTAGAGTTTCTGCCAAGAGGTGCACTGTGAGTCTGATGGGCTTCCCTTTGTGGGTATCCTGACCTTTCTCTCTGGCTGCCCTTAGCATTTTTTCCTTCATTTCAACCCTGGTGAATCTGATGATAATGTGCCTTGGGGTTGCTCTTCTTGAGGACTATCTTTGTGGTGGTCTCTGTATTTCTTGGATTTGAATGTTGGCCTGCCTTGCTAGGTTGGGGAAGTTCTCCTGGGTAATATCCTGAAGAGTGTTTTCCAGCTTAGATTCATTCTCCCCATCACATTCAGGTACACCGATCAAATGTAGATTAGGTCTTTTCACATAATCCCATATTTCTTGGAGGCTCTGTTCATTTCTTTTCACTCTTTTCTCTCTCATCTTGCCTTCTTGTTTTATTTCATTGAGTTGATTTTCAGTCTCTGATATCCTTTCTTCTGTTTGATCAATTCAGCTATTGAAACTTGCGTATGCTTTGCAAAGTTCTCATCCTGTGTTTTTCAGCTCCATCAAGTCATTTATCTTCTTCTCTAAGCTGGTTATTCTAGTTAGCATTTTGTCTAACCTTTCTTCAAGGTTCTTAGTTTCTTTGCATTGGGTTAGAACATGTTCCTTTAGCTCAGAGAAGTTTGTTATTACTCACCTTCTGAAGCCTGTTTCTGTCAATTCATCAGATTCATTCTCCATCCAGTTTTGTTCCCTTGCCAGTGAGGAGCTGTGATCCATTGGTGGAAGAGAGGCATTTTGGTTTTTGGTGATTTCATCCTTTTTGTGCTGGTTTCTTCCAATCTTTGTGGATTTATCTACCTTTGGTCTTTAAAGTTGGTGACTTTTGGATGGGGTATCTGAGTGGACCACCTCCTTTCTGTTAATGTTGAAGCTATTTCTTTTTTTTAGTTTTCCTTCTAACAGTCAGGCCCCTCTGCTGCAGGACTGCTAGAGGTCCACTCCAGACCCTGCTTGCCTGGGAATCACCTGCAGGGGCTGCTGAATAGCAAGGACTGCTGCCTGTTCCTTCCTCTGGTAGCTTTGTCCCAGAAGGGTACCTGCCAGATGTCAGTCACAGCTCTCCTGTATGAGGTGTCTCTTTGGATATATGGGGGTCAGGGAGCCACTTGAGGAGGTAGTCTGTCCCTTATTAGAGTTCAAGTGCTGTGCTGGCAGCTCCGTTGTTCCCTTCAGAGCTGCTGGTAAGGAACGTTTAAGTCTGCTGCAGTGGAACTCACAACTGCCCTTTTTCCCAGGTAATCAATCCCAGAAAGATGGAGCTTTATTTGTAAGTCCCTGACGTGCTGCTGCCTGTTGTCAGAGATACCCTGCCCAGCAAAGAGGGAGTCTAGTCACAGTCTGTCTGCAGAGGCATTGCTGAGCTGTCACGGGCTCCAACCAGCTGCTGTGTAAACTTCTTTGTGATTTTGTTTACACAGGTAAGGTTGGAACTGCCTCAGTAATGATGGGCTGCCTCAGTAATGGTGGACTGCCTAGGTAATGGTAGACACCCTTCCCCCCTACTGAGCTCAACCATCCTGGGTTGAGCAGAAACTGCTGTGCAGGTTGCAAAACTTTCAAGCCAGTGGGTTTCAGTTTGCTGGTCTTTGTGAGAGTGGGACCCACCAAGCCAGATCACTTGGCTCCCTGCCTTCAGCTCCCTTTTTTTTTTCAGGGGAATGGGTATCTCTGTCTCACAGTACTCAATAGTACTCCATTGCTTATATGTGCAACATTTTCTTTATCCATTCATCTGCTGATAGACACAGACTGCCTCTGTATCTTAGCTATTGTAAATAATGCTGAAACGAACATAGGGATGCAGACATTTCTTCAAGATATTTATTTCATTTCTTCTAGGTAAATACCCAGTAGTGGGAAATCATATGTTCAAGTCTGCTGTTGTAGCTCTGTCTTGAATTTGTCTTTTCTGTCATATTCCTCAGCTCCAAGATTTCTGTTTGGTTATTTTTTATGGTTTCTGTTTCTTTATTAAACTTCTTATTTTGCTCATGTATTGTTTTCCTCATTTCATTTAGTTTTCTATCTGTGTTCTTTATATGGTTTGGCTGTGTCCCCACTCAAATCTCATCTTGAATTGTAGTTCCCATAATCCCCCATGTGTAGTGGGAGGGACCTGGTGGGAGGTAATCGAAACATAAGGACAGTTTCCCCCATGCTATTCTTGTGATATTGAGTAAGTTCTTGTGAGATCTGATAGTTTTTTAAGGGGCTTTCCCCTTCAGCTCTAATTCTTCTCCTTCCTGGCATCTTCTAAAAAAAAAAAAGATGTGTTTGCTTCTCCTTCTACCATGATTGTAAGTTACCTGAGGCCTCCCCAGCCATGCTGAACTGTTAGTCAATTTAACTTCTTTCCTTTATAAATTACCCAGTTTCAGGCATGTCTTTATTAGCAGCACAAGAATAAACTAATACAGTAAATTGGTACCAGTAGAGTGGCTTGCTGCTATAAGGATACCTGAAAATGTGGAAGTGACTTTGGAACTGGATAATAGGCAGAGGTTGGAACAGTTTAGAGGGCTCAGAAGAAGACAGGAAAATGTGGGAAAGTTTGGAACTTCTTAGACTTGGAGGGCTCAAAAGACAGGAAGATGTGGGAAAGTTTAGAACTTCCTAGTGACTTGTGGAATAGCTTTGGCAAAAATACTGACAATAGTATGGACAATGAAGTCCATGCTGAGGTGGTCTCAGATGGAGATGAGGAACTTGTTGAGAACTAGAGCTAAGGTGACTCTTGTTATGCTTTAGTGAATATACTGGTGGCATTTTGCCCCTGCCCTAGATATCTGTGGAACTTTGAACTTGAGAGAAATGATTTAGGGTATCTGGCAGAAGAAATGTCTTCTTTTTTATTTTTTATTTCCATAAGTTTGTGGAAAATAGGTGGTATTTGGTTACATGAGTAAGTTCTTTAGTAGTGATTTGTGAGATTTTGGTACATACATCACCTGAGCAGTATACATTGAACCCGATTTGTAGTCATTTATTCCTCACCCCCTTCCCACCCTTCTCCCTGAGTCCCCAAAGTCTATTGTGTCATTTTTATGCCTTTGCATCCTCATAGTTTGGCTACCACTTATAAGTGAGAACATACAATGTTTGGTTTTCCATTCCTTAGTTACTTCACTTAGAATAATAGTCTCCAATCCCATCCAGGTTGCTGTGAATGCCATTAAGTCATTCCTTTTTATGGCTGAGTAGAATTCCATCATATATATACACCACAGTTTCTTTATCTACTTGTTGATTGATGGGCATTTGGGTTGATTCCTCATTTTTGCAATTGTGAATTGTGCTACTATAAACATGCATGTGCAAGTATCTTTTTGTATCATTACTGCTTTTCCTCTGGGTATATAACCAGTAGTGAGATTGCTAGATCAAATGGTAGTTCTACTTTTAGTTCCCTAAGAAATATCCACACTGTTTTCCATAGTGGTCATAGTAGTTTACAATCCTACCAGCAATGTAGAAGTGTTTCCTGTCTACTGCATCCATGCCAACATCTATCACATTTTGATTTTTTAATTTTGGCCATTCTTGCAGGAGTAAGGTAGTATCACATTGTTGTTTTCATTTGCATTTTTCTGATTATTAGTGATGTTGAGCATTTTTTCATATGGTTACTGGCCATTTTGTATAGCTTCTTTTGAGAACTGTCTATTCTGAATGGGGAAAAGTTGAAAGCATTTCTTCTGAGAATTTTCCTTAGCCCACTTTTTGATGGGATTATTTGGTTTTCTCTTGCTAATTTTTTTGAGTTTCTTCTAGATTCTGGATATTAGTCCTTTGTCAGATGTATAGATAGTGAAGATTTTCTCCTACTCTGTGGGTTGTCTGTTTACTCTGTGGACTGTTCCTTTTGCTATGCAAAAGTTCTTTAGTTTAATTAAGTCCCAGCTATTTATCTTTGTTTTTATTGCATTTGCATTTGGGTTATTGGTAATGAAATCCTTGATAAAGCCAATGACTAGAAGGATTTTTCTGATGTTATCTCCTAGCGTTTTTATAGTTTCAGGTCTTAGATTTAAGACCTTGATCCATCTTGAGTTGATTTTTGTATAAAGTAAGAAATGAGGATCCAGTTTCATTCCCCTTCATGTGGCTTGCCAATTATCCCAGTACCATTTGTTGAATAGGGTGTCCTTTCCCTGCTTTATGTTTTTGTTTGCTTTGTCGAAGGTCAGTTGGCTTAAGTATTTGGGTTTATTTCTGGGCTCTCTATTCTGTTTCATCGGTATGTGCCTATTTTTATACCAGTACCATGCTGTTTCATTCACTATGACCTTATAGAATAGTGTGAAATCAGATAACGTGATACCTCCAGATTTCAGTGTAATAAAAGCCATCTGTGACAAACCCATAGCCAACATAATACTGAATGGGGAAAAGTTGAAAGCATTCCCTCTAAGAACTGGAGCAAGACAAGTTTGCCCACTCTCACGACTTCTATTCAACATAGTCCTGGAATACCTATTTGGAACAATCAAATTAGAGAAAGAAATGAGGGGCATCCAAATAAGTAAAGAGGAAGTCAAACTGTTGCTGTTTGCTGAAGATACAATTGTTTAACTAGAAAATCCTAAAGACTCCTCCAAAAAGCTGCTAGAACTGATAAAAGAACTCAGCAAAGTTTCAGGATACAATACTAATGTACACAGATCAGTAGCTCTTCTATACAGAAACAGAGACCAAGCTGAGAATTAAATCAAGGACTCAAATCCTTTAACAAAAGCTGCAAAACTGAAAATATTTAAGATTCTACCTAATCAAGGAGGTGAAAGTCCTCTACAAGGAAAACTACAAAACACTGCTGAAAGAAAACAGACAACACACACACACAAAAAATGAAAACACATCCCATGCTCATGGATGGGTAGAATCAATATTGTAAAAATGACCACACTGCCAAAAGCAATCTACAAATTTAATGCAATTTCCATTAAAATGCCACCATCATTATTAACAGAACTAGAAAAAAAAATCCTGAAATTCCTATGGAACCAAAAATGAGCCCACATAGCCAAAGCAAGACTTGGCAGAAGAAATTTCTAAGCAGCAAAGCATTCAAGAGGAAGCAGAGCATAAAAGTTTGAAAAATTCGTAGACTAACAATGCAACAGAAAAGAAGATCCCATTTTCTACGGAGAAATTCAAGCCAGCTGCAGAAATCTGCATAAGTAACAAGGAGCTGAATGTTAATCACCAAGACAATGGGGAAAAAAAGAAAGAAACGTCTCCAGGGCATATTAGAGACCTTCATGGCAGTCCCTTTGATCACAGGCCTGAAGGCCTAGGAGGAAAAATGGTTTTCTGGGTCAGGCCCAGTACTCCCCTGCTGTGTGCAGCTTAGGGACTTGGTGCCCTGCATCCCAGTTGCTTCAGTGTAGCTGAAAGGCGCCAAGGTACAGCTCAGGCCATGGCTTCACAGAATGTAAACCTTAAGCCTAGGCAGTTTCCACATGATGTTGAGCCTGTGGGTGCACAGAAGTCAAGAATTGAGGTTTGGGAACCTCTGCCTATTTCAGAGGATGAATAGAAACACCTGGATGTTCACGCACAAATTTGCTGCAGTAGTGGAGTCCTCATGGAACACCTCTGCTAGGACAGCATGGAAAGGAATGCAGGGTCAGAGCCCCCACACAGATCTCCCACTAAGACACTGTCAAGTGGAGCTGTGAGAAGATGCCTACCATCCTCCAGACCCCAGAATGGTAGATCCATCTACAGCTTGCCCCCATGCACCTGGAAAAGCCACAGGCATTCAACACCAGTCCATGAAAGCAGCTGGGGGTGGGGGGAGGCTATACCCTAAAATGTCACAGGGGTAGATCTGCCCATGGCTGTGGGAACCCACCTCTTGCATCAGCATGACCTGGATGTGAGACAGGAATCACAGGAGATTATTTTGGAGCTTTAAGATTTAATTACTGCCTTGTTGGATTTCAAACTTGCATGAGGCATGTAGTCCTTTGGTTTGGCCAATTTCTTCTATTTGGAATGGGCATATTTATCCAATGCCTGTACCTTCACTGTATCTAGGAAGTAACTGACTTGCTTTTGATTTTACAGACTCATAGGTGGAAGGGACTTGCCTTGGCTCAGATGAGACTTTGGACATGCACTTTCAAGTAATGCTGGAACGAGCTAAGACTTTGAGGAACTGGTGGGAAGGCATGATTGTGTTTTGAAATGTGAAGACATGAAATTTAGGAGACGTCAGGGGTGATATGATATGATTTGGCTGTGTCCCCACCTAAATGTTCTCTTGAATTGTAGTTCCCATAATCTCCATGTGTGGTGGGAGGGGCCAAGTGGGAGGTAATTTAATCATTGAGGCAGTTTCCCCTATACTATTCTTGTGATAGTAAGTTCTCATGAGATTTGATGGTTTTATAAGGGGCTTCCCTCTTCACTCTACTCTCATTCTTCTCTGTCCTGCTGCCTTGTGAAGAAGGATGTCTTCGCTTCCCCTTCCACCATGATTGTAAGTTTCCTGAGACTCCCCTAGCCATGCTAAATTGTGAGTCAATTAAACATCTTTTCTTTATAAATTACCCAGTCTCAGATATGTCTTTATTAGCAGTGTGAGAACAGACTAACACAGTCCTTTTGCATCCCATTAAGCTTCCATAAGATGATTGTTTCAAATTTTGTCAGGAAATTTGTAGATCTTCATTTATTTGTGTCAGTTACTAGAGATTTAGTAGTTTCCTTTGATGTTGTCATGTTTATTTGATTCTCCATGATTCATGTAGCCTTGTGTTGGTATCTGTCCATCTGAAAGAGAAAACACCTCTTCCAGTCTTTACAAACTGGTTTTGGCGGGCAGTGACTTTCTCCTGTTGGGTCCTCAGGCTGACGGGATTTCTTCTGGTATCACAGTTAAGTGTGGTTGGAGCTGGGTCACATGGATGCTGCTCGATCTATATTGAAGTCCATGGTTGGTGAGCCTTTTACTTGAGGCTCAGCTGAGCATGAATCCTATGTGGTCCTTGAGAAGACAGGGCTGCCTCCAGGAAATTGGTCAGTGGGGCTGGTGCTGGAACAAGGGTCTACAATTGGATCTGCAGTTGGGTCCACAAAGAGCAAGTCTGTTACCAGGTGCATGGACCAGTGTGGCTCCCACTGCATCCCTTAGAAAGCTCTCACTGGTTCACTGAGTATGTCTGAATTAGTCTGTTCTCATGCTGCTAATAAAGACACACCCGAAACTAGGTAATTTATAAAGGAAAGAGGTTTAATAAACTCACATTTCCACATGGCTGGGGAGGCCTCACAATCATGGCTGAAGTCAAATGAGGAGCAAAGTCACATCTTTCATGGTGTCAGGCAAGAGAGCTTGTGCAGGGTAACTCCCATTTATAAAGCTATCAGATCTCATGAGACTTACTATCACGAGAACAGTATGGGGGAAACCACCCCCATGATTTAATTATCTCCACCTGTCCCTGACCTTGACACATGGGGCTTATTACAACTCAAGGTGAAATTTGAGTTGGGACACAGCCAAACCATATCAACGTCCTTTGGCAGGCAAGACTGACCTTGGATTGCAGCTAAGCAGTGCTGAAGTTAAGTCATGGAGCTGTTTCAGGGTACACAAACATGACCAAAGTCTGCAGGGCTGCCTCAATTGGCATAGACATTGTGTCTCTCACTGGGTCCCTGAAAAGACAGGATCTCTCCTGTACAATGGTTGAGAGAGGCTGGAAATGGGTTTAAGCTCCTCAGTGGGAGCAAAGTCTGAAGATCTGCCCCTGGGGATAAGTTGAATGTGACTCCTCCCACATCCCTTATAAAATAGTGCTGGTGGCAGAACCAAAGCTAAATGGGGCTTATGCTGAATCCAAAAGGGGATGGGGCTGTGTCCAGGTTTGTAGCTGGACTATAATCAGTGAGAAGGTAGGGCACAGACCTGATCTCTCAAAATGGCCCCTCCCAGTTTTGGGCTCCACTCAGGTTTCACAAACTCCTACCTCAATCTCAAAGATCCCACAAAAACACTTTCTTTTTTTTTTTTTTTTCCTGTGGATGGCTTACAAATTATTGTTGCTGCAGGGGGTATACTAAAGTGAAAACCTCCTGTTAGACCATCTTGCTTCCCAATTTCTATCTTCGTATTTCCTCCTGAATTGGGTTTACTGATACTTTTATATCGCATACCACTTAACTCCACCTTTGCTGAATTATTTGCCAAATTCAAATCCTATGGATAATTCATGTGACTTTTCAGCAACATTTGTCAGAAATAATTACTCATTCCTTCTTGAAAGATTTTATTTATTGAGATTCCTGGATACTACACTCTCACTTTTTAATTTTTCTTCTATCCCCTGGCTGCTCATATTAGTCTCCTTTGCTGGCCGTTTATTGTTCTGCCTCCATTTTTGGAAAGCCCTAGAGTTTAGTGTTCAAATTTTTTCCTTTTTCTCTGTACTCACTCCTTAAATGATATCTAGGCTCTTCACTGTCCTTGTTTATATGCAGATGAATCTAGAATTTCTATTTCCAGACCAGATCTCTTCCTTAATGTGAACCTCAAACTTAACACATCCAAGACCAAACTCCAGATTTTTACCTCTAAATCTGTTCTTCTTATAGTCTTCATAATGTCATTAAATGGTAATTACAACCTTTCCATTGTAGATGCCACAAGTAACTTGAGTTATCTCTACTTCATTCTTTTTTTCACACCCTATATCCAATCCATAGATAAATCTTGGCTGTATTTCAAAGTACATTCATAATCTGGCCATATCCACTTACACTGCTACCATTCTAGTTGCCCACCCTCATCTTCAGCTTGGCCTATTGTGATAGCCCCACAGGTTCCTGCTTCCATCTTTGAACCTCTACTGCCTTTTCTTCATAATGCAACCAGAGTTAGCCTTTCAAAACACATATAATATTATGTCACTCATTTGTTAAACTTTTTACAATAGCTTGACAAATCATTCAGAGTGAAATCCAAAGTCTTCATTTTGGCATATAAAATGCTAAATTACTTTTTCACCTTTAACTCCTACTGCTGTTTTTCTACATAATTTCACTTAACTCCTTGCTATTCCCAAATACATCAAGTATGTTCCCACCTCTGCCTAGAATACTCTTTCAGTGCATGGCTTCCTCCCTTCTTCCAAGTAGCTATTCAAAGGTAACCTTAGTAGAAAGGACTTCATTATCTTACTGAACAAAAAATTAGCAACCTCTCACACTTCCACATGCCTTCCCTTTTACTTTGTTGTTTTTTCTTCATCACACTTATCATCAGACCAAATCTTTGTTTATTTTCTATCCCCCTACCAGAATATCTTCATGAGGGAAAACAGTTTGCCTGATTTTCATACTGTTTTGTCTCCAGCAAATAGAACAGCTCTTGGTACACACAAAGTTCAAAATGAATACATCTGCAATGTCACTTTTGACATGTAAGGTAAAATATTTACAGATTCATAGGATTAGAGATATGGACATATTTTGGGGGACATTATTCAGCCTACCGTAAGATTAAAGAACAATTTAAGTAAAATAGGTAACATTTATATAGTGCTTACTATATACAGGCCATCATTCTGAGCATTTTACAAACAATTATCTCAGTGAATTCTCACAAACCACACTAACTGATCATTACTATTTTTATCTCCATTTTACAGTTATTTAACAAGGATATTTTTTTTCTTTCCAGGGCAGCAATGCATCAAATAGGAGTTTGGGTTAGGTAATCAGTAGGATATTTTCCGAATCTAAACTTCTAGAATTCTGATACTTTACTCAACTAATTTAGTTCATAAGGAGGGAAAAAAGCAGTTGTGCTGCTCTTACACAAAATTCAAAATGATCTAGAATAAAACTGTCTCTCTGCCAACTGTTCATGCCTGTCACTACCATCCAACCCTCTGTCATGAGGCACCTCCTTAATGCAAGAATTCACCACCACCCACTCAAACTCTCATATGCTTTTGGCTTGTCTCTGCAGAGACAGTAAAGCTCATCAAATATTCATTTTGTTCTATATTTTTCAGCCCCCATAACGGTAGGTAGCATCATACTACTAGTTCTGGCTCATTCAATGTGTGTGAAAGGAGGATGAGCCACTTCTAGGCTGAGGTAGTGAAAATCCAACATTTCCTTTCTTCCATTGTGAGAATATAAGATGCCCTCAGCCTGTGTCCCTGAGGCTCTGGAACAGAGCTCCTCATGCCAACCAGACTTAGAAAGGTACTGAAATAAAGAAAGAAATGTTAGTTTTGTTTGGACATTAAGATGGGGCAGGGGAAATCTGTTACCACAGCATTATCTAGCCAAACCTGACTAACATATTTTCATTGACAGGCATCTCCAAATCATTTGCTAACCAGTTCAGACTGCATTTAGTCTCTCCACTGTCAAGTAAGATATGAATAGTTTCTGTCTGAGTAAGGTAGAAAGAAAGGCACCTGGAGAGCCATTTATTCTAAAAGAAATGAACAGGAAATTTTGTTGTGCTGATCTCTTTGGAAAGAGCAATATGGGGCCTCGCCATATCTCCTACTGAGACCAGATGCTCAGATATGATTAGAGTTCAGTGTCATCTCAAATTGCTATAAATGAAGGTAACTTATAGGTATAGAATTGATTTTGTATAGTTAACACAGCTGATTCTTGTTTGTTTTCCTTATATTTTTTCAACTGAGCATTTTCTGAGAATATATTTTGGGAGACAATTCAGTTGAAAGTCACAGTTCCTTTCATCAAGGAGTTCATATTCTAATGGGGAGATAGAAACATATTCACCTAAATATGACATAAGGCAAAATCAAGTCAGTGCCTTTTATGGATGGGAATTCTCTGATAGAGTCAATGATTCAAGATGACTGGGTCATAATGAGGAAAGGATCAAAGATGAATGTCATTTTTTGACTCCCCACCACCCAGCCCTGCACTTTCTCTACCACCAACAACAGAATAATCTCAGGCCTTGAAACCTGGATATTACATTTATTTGCCTACGAGTCTTAGAATGAGATAACTAGTATTTTGCTCTCCATTAAACTTTAAACATTTTAAAACATTTTTTCATGTACTTTTATCTGTTTTCATATCAAAACAATATGTAATACCATTAACAAAGACATGAGGGACTAAAACTCATATCAATAGTGATAAATTTGGTTAAACCCATGTCATCTAAGAATTGCTACAAATTTTTCATGAGGATGGATGACAATCTGGCCCTAGAGCTGAGAATATAAAACTTTCTGTAGAGGCTATCAGAAGAACCTGGTATGCCTTAAACATATTACCAGGGTTAAACTGTGCTATCCGTGCCTATTCTGGCCCTGTGGACAGCTGTGAGAGGAATACTGTTTCAGCCATCTTTGTAGTAGGATTAACTTGGGTAATGCACCTTCTGTAGTAGTTAAACATAAGTTTAGTACTAGAACGTAAGTCCCAAGTTGAGGAGGGGGAGAGCTGAGCCTAAGGTACCAGCTCTATATTTCCCTGACTCTCACTTTTCTCTCTGTGAATGTGATTTACTCAGGGATGCAATTTAACACTTTCATTTAACAAACTATTTCACATTTTGTCCCTCAGCATAACTAACACAGATTGGATTGTTTTCAAAGAAAAAAAATATTTTTCTAAATACTAAGAGAGAAAAAAAGAAGCAAACACAAGAAATGCAAAAGACAAAAAGGATACACAGCTCAGTTATATAAGGCCCACCTACTCCATCTGCTGTCTTGCTCTGAAAAGCTGACAGGACCTTGCAGCACTTTGCCTTGATTCCTTCTTTACTGTATGATTACTGTGTTATTTTGTTAGCATTGAAAAGATGTCAAATCCCAACTACTACGCAAAGTTCTCCCCCTAAGCAAGCTAATACCATCTGTGTTATGAAAGAAAGAGGGAGAAAATGAAAAAGAAACTGATTCCCCCACGTTGATTACATATTAAGATTCTCCCACTCAAATTTGGCATTCTGATCTCTAAACTGATGAATATACTTCTCTCCCCCTGGCAAATGACCCCACAGGTGATATTCAGCATCTTCATAAAGGCTGCATTCCTGTGCCAAATACAGAGATAACATTACCATAATGCAGCATCCATATGCCTAGATGTACACATATTTAGAGAGAATAACAGGACAGATGTGGAGGGAAAGGGAATTTTATCATACATAGTGCTTCTCAAACTATAGTTCTAGAATTATCTATAGTAGAATCTCTTGTTAATGGAAATTCCTGTGTTGTACATGAGACTCCTGAAACAGTGTTTGGGCAGGACCAACAATTCTGTATTTTTAAAACAGACTAGATGATTCTGATGTACTGAAAGTTTGAGAGTCCTTGTAGTAACGGCTTGGGTAAGGTTAGATTATTAAATTCAAATTATGTTAACATCAACTCCCATTTTGTGCGCTGAACAATGCTATATACCTTATGTAAGAGAACTCTTATAAATCTCACACCACCCCTGTTAAAAAGGCCCCATTTTGCTTACACTGAAACAGAGACACATGGAAATAAAGTAACTCTCCAAGACTATTACAGCTATTAGAAGCATAGCTACTAAAAGTTGAGTTAACAAAGGACAATGTGCTAGTCTCAGAGAATTATGGGAGGAGAAAGGGCAGAACTGAGAAGTGGTTAAGTGCATAGACTGTGGAGCCAAAACTGGTTGGGCTGAACTGTCAATTTTATCACTTTCTAGCTCTCTGACCTCACAAACATCATTAAACTCCTCTGTACCCCAGATTCCCCAACTATAAAATGGAAATGAGACTGCCTCAGTCTGTTTTATGTTGCTTCTAACAGAATAGCTGAAACTGGGTAATTTGTAAAGAAAAGAGCTTTGTTTTGCTCATGGTTCTGTAGGCCAGGAAGTTCAAGGGCATGACCCTGACTTGTGCGGAGGATCTCTGAGCTGCATCATATAGTGGAGAAGGTCAAAGGGGAAGTGGACATGTGTGAAGACACAAAACCCAAGAGGTATCCTGACTTTATAACAACCTCACTTCTCACGAGAGCTAATACATTCCTGGGAGAACTAACCTAGTTATGCCAGGGTAAGAACTCACTACCACAAAAATAGATACCAAGCCATTCATGAGGGATCCATCCCTATGACCCAAACACCTACCACTAGACTCCACCTCCTATCACCACCACACTGGGGATCAAATTTCAACACGATATTTTGTGGAGACAAACAAACCATATCCAAACCAAAGCATTCTCCTCCTGGCTCTTCAAAACTCATGTTCTTCTTACATACGAAATACAATCATTCCATCCCAATAATCCCAAGTCTTAACTCATTTCTGCATCTGCTCAAGAGTCCAAAGTTCAAAGTCCTATCTGAGACTCAAGGCAAGCTCCTTCCAGCTATGAGCCTGTAAAATAAAAAACAAGTCATTTACTTCCAGGATACAATGGTGGAACAGACATTTGATAAACATTCCCACTTCAAAAGGGAGAAATGGGTCAAAAGAAAAGGATGACAAGCCCCAAGCAAGTCTGAAACCTAGCAGGGCAGACATTTAAATCTTAGAGCTCCAGTATAGTATTTCATACCATGTGCTGCCTCTTGGGCACACTGATGTGAGGAGTGGGCTCCCAAGGTCTTGGACAGCTTTGCTCCCATGGCTTTCCTGGGCACACCTCACATGGCTACTCTCACAGGTTGGAGTCGGATGCCTGAAGTTTTTCCAGGCTGGCATTGGACGCTAGTAGTTTTACAACTCTGCAGTCCCAGTGGTAGTCCCATCCCTGTGGCTCCGCTAGCCATTGCTCTGGTGGAGGCAGTTCTGCCCCTGCAACTGGTTTCCACCTGGTTTCTTAGGCTTTCCAAGACATCCTCTAAAATCTAGTTGAAATCTACCAAGTGTTCACAGCTTTAGACAAAAATTATTTTGTAGGTTTAAATGCATTAATATAGGTAACTCTCAGCACATAGAAAGCTCTATTTAAAAAGCAACTATTATTGTTATTATTTTGTTGCTTTGATTATAATTGTATACATTAAACTCAGATCTCCTTTAGCAGAAATTGAAATATCCAAAGAGCTGTTCTTGTGCTATTTTACCACCAGCCTCCCTAAGGAACTGCTCACCATCAGTGTATACATCTTGGGGTCCCTGAAAATTTAAGGAAGTAGACTCTCCAATTCTCTGCTATGAGAGAACTCTGTCCTCACAGTTCTGTTGCACTGGCTGCTGTGTCCACCATTAGAACCATTCCACTATATTTATACATTGAAGAGTTCAGACAAATTATAAGTAATTTAGCAGGGTTGAGAGGTAACCTATGAACCTGCTAAGTCTTTGAAAAACAGCCAACTGAAACTTAGTTAAGAGCAAAGTTCCAAGGAAACAGAAATCGTTTTGGGGAAATTTCAGAACACAGATTATCACAATATGTGACACTTGGGAGAGGCTCTAGCACCAATTTATCTCACAGTGACTGAATCCTGAGTAGAATAGCATGAACTTAAGATCTGTCAGCTTTGCTATAACTAAAACAAGGTTGTTTACTAAAAGTAACAGTAGAGTTTGGTGCTGTGGGCATCACTAAAATACTTACTATAGATAGCATATAAGCAAACACCTGCATAATGGATAGGTGGGAAAAAGGAGAAAGTGCACCATAAGCAAAATGCAATTATGTTTGTCTTCTCCTCCTCCCTACCCCAGTAGAGGGGAGTTGGAGAATAGCCCATGATATAAGTCATATCTCTATGCTTCTTTTTCCCAGTGGCAGAGGGTGGTAATAGACATCATGAAGCGGCTGGGGCAGCAGTGAAGAGGAAGATTGGCCAGAAAAGACAGTGCCTGTTTTTCTCTACAGAACTAAAGCAGGACACACATATGCACCATGCTGCTAACTCAGCTGCTCAAAAGATATGAAACTTCATAATTCAAATAAGAATTTCACAAGAGCAAGGACTAGTTCCATCCAATCCAAACACGCATACTCTAAGTAGCTGCTCCCAAATAAGGACCTGTTCTTCTTGGAGGAATCTTAAGGTAATGAGTATTTGCTCTCTTTTATCACTTAGGTTATACACTTTAGAATTTTCATGTTCTAGAGCTGGAAAGATTATGCTACTGATTGGTCAAATAAGAGAAGGAGAGAAGACTGTGTTAGTCCATTCTCACACTGCTGATAAATACAAAACTAAGATTGAGTAATTTATAAAGAAAAAGAAGTTTAATGGACTCACAGTTCCATGTGGCTGGCAAGGCCTCACAATCATGCTGGAAGGCAAAATGCATGTCTTACATGGAAGCAGACAAGAAAGAAAATGAGAGCAAAGAGGGGGAAATTTCTTATAAAACCATTAGATCTTGTGAGAACTCATTCATTATCACAAGAATAGCATGGAGGTAACTTCCCCCATGATTCAGTTATCCCCTACCAGGTCCCTTCCACGACACATAGGAATTTTAGAAACTACAGTTCAAGATGAGATTTGGTAGAAGACACAGTCAAACTATATCATTCTGCCCCTGGCCCCTCCCAAATCTCATGTACTCACATTTCAAAACACAGTCATGCCTTCTCAACAGTCCCCTAAAGTCTTAACTTATTCCAGCATGAACTCAAAAGTCCAAGTCCAAAGTTTCATCTGACACAAGTCCCTTCCACCTATGAGCCTGTAAAATTGAGAGAAAGTTAGTTACCTCCTAGATACAATGGGGGTACAGGCATTGGGTAACACCCATTCCAAATGGGAGAAATTGGCCAAGACAAAGGGGCTACAGGCCCCATGAAAATCTGAAACTCAGTAGGGCAGTCATTAAACCTTAAAGTTCCAAAATGACCTCCTTTGAATCCATGCCTCACGTCCAGATCATGCTGATGCAAGAGGTGGGCTCCTATGGCCTTGGGAAACTTCACCCCTGTGGCTTTGCAGGGTACAACCCCTTTGCTGGCTGCTTTCTTGGCTGGCATTGAGTGTCTGTGGCTTTAGGATGAAAACTGTAGGTGGATCTACCATTCTGGAGTCTAGAGAACAGTAGTCCTCTTCTCACAGCTCCACTAAGCAGTGCTTCAGTGGGGACTCTGTTCTGGGGCTCTGGCCCCACATTTCCCTTCCATACTGCTCTAGCACAGGTTCTCCACGAGGTCCCAAATTCTGCAGCAAGCTTCTGCCTAGACATCCAGGCATTTCCATACATCCTTTGAAATCTAGGTGGAGGTTTCAAACCTTAATTCTTGACTTCTGTGTACCCACAGGTCAAACACCATGTGTAAAACTCTAAGGCTTGAGGCTTGCACTTCTGAAGCAATAGTGCTGTACATTGGACCCTTTTAGCCACAGCTGGAGCTAAAGAATCTGGGATTCAGGGCACCATGTTCCAAGTCTGCATAGAGCAGGGGACCCAGGGCCTGGCACAGAAAACCATTTTTCCCCTCTAGGCCTCCAGGCCTATGACAGGAGGGGCTGCTATGAAGGTGTCTGATATGCCCTGGAGACGTTTTCCCCATTGTTTTGGTGATTAGCATTTGGATCCTCATTTGTCATGTAAATTTCTACAACAGGTTTCATTCACTTTTTCCCCAGAAAATGGGTTTTTCTTTTCTATTGCATTGTCAGGCTGCAAATTTTCCAAACTTTTATGCTCTGTCATCTCTTGAATGCTTTACTGCTTAGAAATTTCTTCCACCAGGTACCCCAAATCATCTCTCTCAAGTTCAAAGATGCACAAATCTCTAGGGAAGGGGCAAAATGCCTTCAGTCTCTTCGCATAGCAAGAGTAACCTTTACTCCAGTTCCCAGTAGATTCTTCATTTTTGTCTAAAACCATCTAACCCTGGATTTTATTGTCCATATCACTATCAGCATTTTGGTCAAAGCCATTCAACAAGTCTCTAGGAAACTCCAAACTTTCCCACATCTTCCTGTCTTCTGAGCCCACTAAGTCTCTAGAAACTTCCAAACTTTCCCACATTTTCCTGTCTTCTTCTGAGCACTCCAAACTGTTCCAACCTCTGCCTGTTACCCAGTTCCAAAGTAGCTTCCTCATTTTCAGGTATCCTTACAGCAGTGCCTCACGCTACAGGTAGCAATTTACAGTATTAGTTCATTTTCATGCTGCTGATAAAGACATACATGAGACTGGGTAATTTATAAGGAAAAAGAGGTTTAATGGAATCACAGTTTCAAGTGGCTGGGGAGGTTTCACAAACATGGTGGAAAGTCAAAGTCATGTCCTATATGGTCGCAGGCAAGAAAGAAAATGAGAGCGAAGTTGGGGAGAACTCCTTATAAAAACCATTGGCTCTTATGAGAACTCACTATCATGAGAACAGCATAGTGGTAACTGCCCCCATGATTCAATCACCTTCCACCAGGTCCCTCCCACAATGAGGGTTACAATTCAAGATGAGATGAGGATGAGGACACAGCCAAACCATAGAACTAACCATGGGCTAAGAAGCAATAGATTCTCAATAAATATTGATATATTTGAGCTAAAATGAACTACAGTGTCTTATTAATCTTAGAAACATGAGTTTTGATAATTAATGATATGTGACTACACCACACTGGAAACTTGATTTTCTTGTTTGGATACAAAATGGCTTCTCTTCTATCTCCTATTTGCAATAATTATTTTAATGATATAGACAAGGGCTCAAGTATAACATTATAAAGTTCTTTCAGTGTTCTGGGATGCAGTTCACCTGTACTACAAACTGAATTCATTTGTTTTTTTGTTATTCAAACTCTTTTGGAATATAATTCCTCCTCTTCAATGGTTATTCTCATATTTTGCAATGACAGCACTACTGGCATTTGAGGTAGGGCAATTCTCTTATAAGACTTTTGTACATCTGTCTCCTACCCACTAAATATCAGCAACATGCTCCCCTCCACCAGTTATTGTGTAACCAAAGAACCCACACACCCACTATCTAATGTTCCCTCATGGGATAGTACATCTTCTGGTTATGAACCAATCTAAGATTTCCAATTTGATGACCCTTCTCCTGGTTGGAAAACGTGGGCATAAAAAAGAGCTGAGTAGCTCTGCTTTCTCTCTAATATCTGTTAACTTTAAACCATCTGCTCCAAACTGGATGACAAGTAAAGGTAAGCTCATAGATAATTTAAATACTATGAAAGGAAGGTGTTGAGAGTAATGGATATACATAAAAGAGATGACATTCAGGCATTTAGACATGGAAAAATAATGAGGAGATGGGAATCAGGAGCCATTCATTAAACAAATATTTTAGTCCCTAATATGTGCAATGTATTTGCTGTTACAAACAGCAATGAACAAAACAGACAAAATTTTGTATCATCAAGGAGCTTATATTACTATGGAGGAAGGACTGACAATAAACATGCAATTCATATACTTGATGGTATAAAATGCTATGGAAAATGGCCAGAGAAGGCCTCTCTGTAAAGATGACATTAAGGTAAGTAAAAGTTAGGAGGAGGTTACAACATCCCACATGATGATGGTGTTGTGGTGTTGTGTGGAAGCAAGGGAGATGGTATAATTCCAAAGGAAGCTGATAGAAGTTGCTGAAATTTGGGATATGTGAGGGAGGTGTAAATTATTACTGCAGGGTTAGTGGTCTTACATGCTGGGGCAAAAAACTGAGAGTTGGATGACACTGAGCTGAAGGAGGAGGTTTATTGCTGATGGGGTTTTGGTTTTTATTTTAGGAGAAGATAGATACTCAAATGTTTGGTTTGGGTCATCTATCTGACTGGCAATGCTGAATAAGCAGCTGGAAATAAATCAGAAAAGAAGTTATGGCTGGAGATATGACAGTTGTTACCATATAAATCATATTTATAGTCATTGACAAGATCCCCTAGGGAAAGAAAGGAAGGCCTTAGGACTGAGCCTGAGGGCCTCCTCCAACATTCGATGGTCAGGAAAGGAAATGAGTAAAGAAAGCTGAGAGTAGCCAGTGAGGTAGATGGATAATTAAGAGAGAACAGGATGATAGAAGCCAAGGAAAGGTAGAATTTCAAGAAGAAAAGGAAAGCAAACAGTTTCAGGTACTGCTGAAAGATTCAGTATGATGAGCAATGGGATTTGACCATTGGATTTGATAAAGTGGAAGTTCTTGGCAAACTTGGCAAGAAAAGTTTAAGTGAAATGAGGAAATGGAAAACTTGACTGCAGTGGATTTATTAGAGAATAAGAAGAGTAAAGGGAAACAGTGAGTATAGAAAATTCTTCTGAGAAATTTTGCTTTACAGAGAAGCAGAGATATACTTCGAAAAGCAGAAGAGGAATGGGAGGTCAAAAAAGTTGTTTTGCATATTTTTTATGATAGAAGGTATTACAGCATGTTTGTCAACAGATAGATACATTTAGTAGAAAAAGAAAGGTTGTTGAAGCAGGAAAGAGAGGTGAGACTTGCTGGACTGCTGCTCTTGAGTAGAATGCAAGGTACAAATTGAGGGATTAACATGAATTCACAGTACACACTGCTCAAAGAAATGGAAGACAAGGCAAGTTACGAGTACAGATTATGAGAGGTAGATAAATGACATGGTAAGAGCATGAGGAATTTGCCTTCTAATTGCTTCTATTTGCCCAGTGCAAAGTAAGAATGGAAGAGATGGTATTGGACGTCTAAATAGAAGTGTCAGTAGTATGCGTCAGTTGTCTAAGAATGTGGGGAAGTGAATGGAAAGGGAACTTAGCTTAAGACCTTAAAAAATTATTCCCTCATTTGCAGACATGGCTAAAACCATCCAATAAGAAAAAAATCAAATGACTTCTTTTTGTTGTTTATTTTTTATGGCTACCATCACAAATTAATATAAAAATTTTGCAATAGTTGGCTCATCTGCAGCTTTGAGAAAAGGTCATTGATAACTAAAGGTGCCTCATCTGATACTGATGCAAAAAATGAACGCTTATCAATCATTTTGTGGGACTGGAGAATATGGCTTGATCTTGGTTTTGACATAAAGGGGAGAATGCTTAATAATTCAGTAAGTGCTTAGGAAAATGTTTAGAAAGTCACCTTGCCCCCATTATGGCCGTGTCTCCAACACTCTGCTACACAAAATAGAACTTACAACATGTGCTCACTCAGCCGAAAACACCTCTTGGAATCAAGTTCTGTGTCAAACCAGGGGCTTAAAGGTAGAAAATACAGGCCAAGAAAGGAAGATGGAGACAAACTCAACCTACTCCCTGATGTATCAGCTCCATATGTGCTTATATTTTAGCAAGGAAAATAACACAAGTATAAGAACAACTAATTTAGGATAAATAGCATCACTTAAATACTAGGAAATTTATAACCTTTTGTTCGGCTGAACCCCTGCCTAGAATACAAAAGTTCACCACTGGATAGCCAGGCACAGTAGAAAGAGATCTGATTAAAATGAAAATAACACCAACAAATAAAGACAAAAATTCCCCCAGTCTCTCAAAGTCCCTCCAATGCTCTCTGGTCTCTAAAGATTGCATAACTATACTCCAGTATCTCCAAGTGTTGAGGAGTAGTACCTACCATAACTTACAGCCTTTCTGAAAGTAAGAATTCTCTGTAGCATTTTCTCACTGTTGTCCCACTCAACTACCATGTCATTAGAAGCATAGTCTTCCTATCGGACAGAACCAATCACAGTTCTTCCTTCAGGAATAAACTGGTCACCATTATCAGAATCAAATAATTTTCTGTCCTCTCTTCAGTGGCGTGCTGCATATACTCTTAGAACTTTACCCAGATAATGTCTACTCACAATTAGACAGGACATCAGACTTAATGAGAAAATTATAATTATCCACAAGGAGAATGTCCTAGATCCATTTCTGTTCTCTCCAACAGCCAGGTTTAGTGACTTTCTCTTCCAGATTCCTATTCTTTTTATTATTAGCAGTAGTAGTATACTTTAAGTTCTGGGATACACGTGCAGAACGTGCAGGTTTGTTACATTGGTATTCACGTGCCATGGTGGTTTGCTGCACCCATCAACCCGTCGGGTACATTAGGTATTTCTCCTAATGCTATCCCTCCCCAACCATCCCCATCCCCCAACAGGCCCCAGTGTGTGATGTTTCCCTCTCTGTGTTCATGTGTTCTTATTGTTCAACTCCCACTTATGAGTGAGAACACGCAGTGTTTGGTTTTCTGTTCTTGTGTTAGTTTGCTGACAATGATGGTTTTCAGCTTCATTCATGTCCCTGCAAAGGACATGAACTCATGCTTTTTATTGCTGCACAGTATTCCCTGGTATATATGTGCTACATTTTCTTTATCCAGTCTATCACTGATGGGCATTTGGGTTGGTTCCAAGTTTTTGCTATGAACAGTGCTGCAATCAACATACGTGTGTATGTGTCTTTATAGTACAATGATTTATATTCCTTTGGGTATATACCCAGTAATGGGATTACTAGGTCAAATTATATTTCTGATTCTAGACCATTGAGGAATCGTCACACTGTATTCCACAATGTTTGAACTAATTTACACTCACACAAACAGTGTAAAAGTGTTCCTATTTCTCCACATTTTCTCCAGCATCTGTTGTTTCCTGACTTTTTAATGATCACCATTCTAACTGGCGTGAGATGGAATCTCACTGCGGTTTTGATTTCCATTTCTCTAATGACCAGTGATGATGAACTTTTTTTCATATGTTTCTTGGCCACAAAAATGTCTTCTTTTGAGAAGTGTCTATTCATATCCTTTACCTACTTTTTGATAGGGTTGTTTGCTTTTTTCTTGTAAATTTAAGTTCCTTGTATATTCTGGAAATTGGCCCTTTGTCAGATGGACAGATTGCAAAAATTTTTTCCCATTCTGTAGGTTGCCTGTTCACTCTGCTGATAGTTTCTTTTGCTATGGAGAATCTCTTTATTTAATTAGATCCCATTCATCAATTTTGGCTCTTGTTGCTATTCCTTTTGTTGTTTTAATTATGAAGTCTTTCCCCACATGTATGTCCAGAATGATACTGCCTAAGCAACTTCAGCAAAGTCTCAGGATACAAAATAAATGTGCAAAAATCATGAGTATTTCTTATACACCAATAATAGTGCCAAATTATCAGTAAACTCCCATTCACAATCACTACAAACACAATAAAATACATAGGAATACAACTTACCAGGGATGTAAAGGACCTCTTCAAGGAGAACTACAAACCACTGCTCAAGGAAATAAGGGAGGATACAAACAAACGGAGAAACATTCCATGCTCATGGATAGGAAGAATCAATATCATGAAAATGGCCATAATGCCCAAAGTAATCCATCATGCTACCATTGACTTCTTCACACAATTAGAAAAAAAACACTTTAAATTTCATATGGAACCAAAAGAGTCTGTATAGCCAAGACAATCCTAAGCAAAAAGAAGAAAACTGGAGGCATCATGCGACCTGACTTCAAACTATACTACAAACAGTAACCAAAACAGCATGGTACTGGTACCAAAACAGATATATATACCAACAGATATATAGACCTCAGAAATAATGTCACACTTCTATAACCATCTGCTCTTTGACAAACCTGACAAAAACAAGCAATGGGGAAAGGATTCCCTATTTAATAAATGGTGTTAGGAAAACTGGCTAGCTAATGAGGAAAACTGAAACTGAACGCCTTCCTTACATCTTACACAAAAATCAACTCAACATGGATTAAAGACTTAAATGTAAGACCTAAAACAGTTTCCTATTCTTTATGAGAAGAATATTGACCCAGTCCTGAAAATTACATTATGTTCCTCTTTTCATCACATTATAATGAGGTAATGTGACTCCTTCACACTCCTTGTCACATGATTACTGTTGAAAGAGGCTTATTGTCATTCCAAAGTGACCATCATAAAAAAACACTCCAGTATATGCTAAAGCTCACAGGTTTTGACAAGAACCATAAAATACACTTGAAAAATACCATCGAAACATAAATGTGGGAATCACTGCTGATGACTGGGAAGGGTCAAGAAAGCTTCATGAACCCAAGTAAAAAACCGGCACATGTAGCCCCTGGATTTAAAATAAAAGTCAAAAATAAGAAAACAAAACTTCATGGCAGACATGTCCCTGAATGATGAATATGAATTAATCAATTGATTGATGAAGGGGAAAATATATCCTAAAAGAAGAAAAAACCATACCAAGAAACAAGTTCAAAAGTAACAGTCCAGTTTGCTGGAGAAATAAATATAGCTGAAGGGGTGACAAAATGTAGATGGGATGACATTATTAGAAAATTTGATAACCAGGGAGTTGAGTCTGGACTTTACTTCGGTAACCTAAAAGAACAGAGCTCATTGTCATCATCATTTTATGATGAGAAGCATAATGTTATAGTGCAAAACACAAATGAACTAAGATATATAATTGGTTCTATCCCTAACTAGCTGTGTGAACTGAAACAATTCATTTTACTCAGTTTATCCCATATATGTATAATGATGTAGTTAGAATAATTTTTTTTTTTTTTGGAGACAGAGTTTCACTCTTGTTGCCCAGGCTGGAGTGCAATAGCACAATATCAGCTCACTGCAACCTCCGCCTCCCCGGTTCAAGCAATTCTCCTGCCTCAGCATCCTGAGTAGCTGGGATTACAGGTGTGCATCACCACATCCAGCTAATTTTGTATTTCTAGTAGATATGGGGTTTCTCCATGTTGGTCAGGCTGGTCTCAAACTCCTGACCTCAGGTGATCTGCCTACCTCAGCCTCCCAGAGTGCTGGGATTACAGGCGTGAGCCACCATGCCCAGCAGAATAAATAGTCTTTAAAGGCCCATTTTGCTCTGATACAATGTAATTGGGAAAATCTGACCTACTCTTCTTGGTGACATCTATTTATCTACATATTTATGTGACATCTATTTATCTACAATTTATATAAAATAGTTTTCATAAAAATTTTAAGCTAATAACTGATTTATCGGGGAAAACTCTGTTGATAATAAACAATATTTTAGAAATTCTCCCAAGCTACCATGGATTATAGAGGATTGTTACATGGGTAAAAATAATTTAATTAAATTAGCTCAACAATTTGGAAACCAGGAATTATCTACCACCTCCTTGCAACTCAGGATGAGCAAGGGAAAGGTTCAATAGTAAAGAGAAGCAAAGAGGTCACTGTTAGAAAGATACATGGACCTTTATTTTGAGACTGTGAAATGAGTGCAACCATTTAACTCCTTAAATGCCAAAGTACTACTGAAATAATAGAAAGTAAAAAGATAATATATTTCAATACAAAAATATGGAAAGAACTATAGCAAAAACACGGAAGAATTTATGCAAGATATAGTTAAAATATTCATAGAGCATAAACTGTGCCATATAAAATAGAAAGAGGAGGGAGACTGCTGTCACAGAGTAAGAGACATGCTTTAAAATGGTGCTCTATAGGATGAAATTCAAAGCTTTGGGGAAGCAAAAACAGAAAACACAAGTAAGTCATAGAAAAATTGTTGTGGTGATAAAATATTGGAGAACAGGTGAAACAATCATTTGCACCTTCCAACCCCAGTACCAACTGTATATAAAGAGTACATGGATACAGTATTTTAGTGTCAACATCATTGTTTTAAGAGATAGGGTCTCCTTCTGTCACCTAGGCTGGAGTTTAGTGGCATGATCACAGCTTACTGCACCCTCAACTTCCAGGGCTTAAGCAATCCTCCCACCTCAACTTCCCAAGTAGCTGGGACTACAGGTCCATACCACCAAGCCCCGCTAATTTTTGTATTTATTTATTTTTTTTTTGTAGAAACACAATCTCATTTTGTTGCCCAGGCTGGTCTCAAACTCCCGGGTTCAAGTGATCCTCTCATCTCAGCTTCCCAACGAACTAGGACTATAGGTGTGAACCACTACACCTGGCCACATCAGTTATTTTTAAAACACAGAGTATATTCCATGAGGAATATCTATTATGTGGGTTGGGACTCAAGTGACATCTTCAAATCTCAATAAAAATGATGTGATGTTTGACAAAGGACACAAAATTTCAGTTAGCAGGAGAAATAAGTTCAAGAGATCTATTGTACAATAGTGACTATATTGACTATAGTGTACAACAACATAGTGTATTCTTGAAAATTGCCAAGAAAGTAGATTTTAAGTGTTCTCACCTTGAAAAAGTCTGAGATAATGCATATGAAAATTATCTTGATTCAGCCATTTCATAATGTATACATATTTCAAAACATCATGTTGTACACCATAAAAGCACACCATTTGTATTTATAATTAAAATAATTAACTAGAATAAATACATAAATTATGAAAAGAAAAAATGAGAGGAAATGGGGAAAACACAAGTCTGCATAGGCATTAATACATCAAAGTGTTCTACTTCAGGATAATGATCTTCTCTTTGCCAGAAACAACAATATCTGGCTTGCCTAGAAGTTTCTACCAAAATACTCTTAAGAGAAATCTGTCACCATATACACTCATATGTACACAGGGCAAATTACTCAATCCTTCATTCAGCAAAGAGGTTTACTGTGACAATGTTCTCCTATAACTACTAAGGAAAACCGTATTAGATCCAAATGATGAACTAAGACCTTCTTTGATGAATATGAATAGTCATCAAGAATTGATCAAGAGTCATCAGATCCTTGAAGAAAACCATGAAAATGAAAAAGAGGCAAGAGGAACATATTGAACAATTGTCCCCAGGAGAAAGAGATTCATTTAGTCACCCCAGAGAAAGTCAACAGGATGTTAAAACAATAAAATAAGAATGCCCTACTATGCAAATGTATCAGTCTGAGGTACAAGAAATTTGAAACTTTATTTTAAGAATTTTTTAAAACTTAATTAAATTGAGAGAAAAAAATGGCTAGGCCAGGCACGGTGGCTCATGCCTATAATCCCAGCACTTTGGGAGGCTGAGGTGGGTGGATCACGAGGTCAAGAGATTGAGACCATCCTGGTCAACATAGTGAAACCCCATCTCTACTAAAAATACAAAAATTAGCTGGGCATGGTGGCACATGCCTGTAATCCCAGCTACTCGGGAGGCTGAGGCAGGAGAATTGCTTGAACCC
>PVKP010031500.1:0-26864 GCA_004027715.1 Plecturocebus donacophilus | reverse complement strand
TAAAGATGTTGATTTGAATTCTAACGGTTGGGGATGAAGTCCAGGTAGCTGGAATTTTACCTGTACCCAGGAATTTCTGATGTGAAAGCTGCATAGAACAGGCTAAGAAACTTTTCATTGTTCAACACCCGAGGGGAGCACTATATGCTGGGGTCTGTTGGGGGGAAATAGGGGAGGGACAGTGGGGGGTGGGGAGTTGCGGGGAGATAACATGGGGAGAAATGCCAGATATAGGTGAAGGGGAGGAAGGCAACAAATCACACTGCCACGTGTGTACCTGTGCAACAATATTGCATGTTCTTCACATGTACCCCAAAACCTAAAATGCAATAAAAAATAAAATTAAAAAAAGAATGTAGTATAAATAAACAATGGAACACTATTCAACCTTAAAAAAAAAAGAAAAAAGAAACTTTTTTAGGTTCCCTAAATCCTATTTGAAAATGTTGTAAGGGAAAAACAGCATAATCTTACCAGCTCCTGATACAGATGGATGGCTCTTCGTTGAATTCTTTCATTTCAAACTTCTAATTAAGTTTGAGCGAAGACCATATTTGATTCCCCCTGCCCACCTTGTCTCTGATAATTAACATAGGCAAAGCCACTGAAGTAAAGGTTGACATTAGGGTAGCTGTCAAGCAGGGAACATAGGAGGAGCCCTTGATGATGGCTGTGACTATGTCCAGAAACAATATGGCAGAATAGCAGGAAGTTGAGGATACCAGTAAAGCACGTGTCCAGACCAGTCTGTTTTGAATAAAGGCTTTGGGATCAATCTTCAGTCTGAAGACCAATGAGAAATCACACCCTCTCTTCTTAACTGAAGTTATGGAAAATGCAGGAAAACATTTCAACCTAAAATGCTAATGTTCTTTCAGCCATGACTGTGTCTATGTGCACACTAATCACTTTCAGCAGTTGCAAATATGAGGATAGAAGTTTTCCACCCAGCACTGATAAAATCCAAATTTACAATCTGTTTAAAGATGGTTATTTGGACCAGATTCAGTGCATATTCAAAGAAATGTGTTGGGTGAGGAGGATGTAACACATAAAATAATGATTGCATGGCCTTTAAAGATATTTTATTATGTATAATGCATTCCAAAGCAGAAATGTAAGAGATGACAAAATCCATTATTCATTGTTTTTTCATATTCATACAGATAGGACTATAATGAAAATTGGTCGTCTGCCATGCATAACTGTGAGTCCTTCAGTAATAAAACAAATGTTTTCTAGGACCAGGTGATTTATATGCAAAAAACATCTTTACAAAGCAAATTTTGTCTAAAAAACAAGGCTCTTATTTTTAAAGGAGCCATGCTGTATTGCCAAGGCCATTGGGTTGTTTATTGATGTTTATATCAGATACATCTCAGGAAACTTAATTATAAAATGGTACTAATCCTCAATAAGTGTTTTAATTTATATTTATTCATGTTAAATAGAGGAAAAACCCTAGTTCTCTTTCAGTGAGCCAAGAACAATCCTTCAGAGCTGAACAATAGAAAATGTGGAAAGTATTGTTCTTTTTAGGTATTCAGCTCGTTAAACTTTAAAATCTGTGTATTAAGCATTGCAAATATAAACTCATTGAATTTCTGAATTAAACAGTGTGTATTTTCATTTGATTAAACTGTTTAGGGAACAGTTTAAAATATTAGTTGTTGGTAACTATTTTAATGGATCCATTGTTTTGAAGTAGTTATGATCTGGTAGAACACTATACTCCACACGGTGGAATCTAATAAGTAATAACTTGGAAAGAATAGATTTTATCTTGCAGTGGAAAACATTATCAGTGCAATTTTTATTTTATGTCTAAGGCATTTTGGTATTGTCTAACTTTAATGATTTAAGAAAACCTTAGGTACTAACTGCAAAGACATCAAAATTCCAGAAGTAGGTAAAACTGGTAAGTTGCACCTGTACATAATCACTTATTAAACTCAGAGTATGTTTAATAAGTGAGCTGAGAACTAGATGTAAGTATGAATCTAGAGGAAGGAATATAGTGGTAGATTCCTAGGCCAGAGTTCTCAATGCTCATTTCTGCCGTGGGCAGTTAGAATTAACTGATGGATGTCGCATGATTCTTCTGACAGTGGTATCTGTCATCAGTGTGTCGTGCTGTTTGGAGAGTAGGTTAATTGAAAATAAGAGAAATCGTTGTACTTCATTTCTTAAATTATCTGACCTCATTTAGGAAACTAATATACCATTTATCCTAGTAATAAATCAATATGCATGGCTGTCCATAAATGTGAGGCACTTTCCAGGGGAGAAAATAACCTCTGGACATGTTCACTAAACTGTAGACAGAATCACTGAAGCAATCAAAGTTGTTGAAGTTGACTTTTCAAACCCCAACCTGTAGTGACACTGACAGCTACTCAGCTGCTGAATAAAGAGGGTGCATGCATGGGCTCTCCCACGCTCTCTCCCTGCCACCTATGCACAAACATGAAATTAGTAGATTAAAGACGTCAATTATTATTTAATCACCGTAGCTGAGAAGCCTAGAATTATAGAATTGGCAACATAAAAATAACTTGATCCAGTCTCTTAATTGTATAGATAGCTGGACGCCTGTAATCCCAGCACTTTGGGAGGCTGAGGCAGGTGATCCCTTGAAGTCAGGCATTTGAGACCAGCCTGGTCAACCTGGTGAAACCCGATCTCTACTAAAAATACAAAAATTAGCTGGGCGTGGTGGTGCACACCCGTAATCCCTTGGGTGGCTGAGGCATGAGAAGTAACTCTTGGGTGGCTGAGGCATGAGAATCGCTTGAATTCAGGAGGCGAACCTTGCAGTGAACTGAGATCATGCCATTGTACTTCAGCCTAGGCAACAGAGTGAGATTCTGTCTTAAAAAAAAATGACAAAATTAATATGAGTTGGATTGCAAATTGGCTTTTATGAAGTAGGTGCTCCATAGTTGTTTATTGAGCATAACTGTTCAAGACACCTACATTTTTCAGGAGTCTGATTCTGTCATGTCCCTGGTTTTAACTTTCTTGCTCCTCTGTTTAAAATAGAAATTGCCTTAACCACAGACAAACCAAACACAAAATAATCATGTAACTGAACTGAATTGGAAAATAGAAATTAGAGACAGAGGCCTCTCTGAGTTGCAGGAAAGGTGGAAAGGTAAGTGGGGATGCAGGAGAAAGTGGCTATGTCACCCAGTGAATCAGGAACCATGGCAGAAGCCGTGAGAGCTAAAGGGTTACAGAGGAAAAGTCCGAGGCAGCTCAGAGAAAAGAGACACCTCTAGGGCCTCTTCCTTCCCCTTGGGTAGAAGATGAAGTCACATTTGCAAGGAACTGAGAAGTCTACCTGATCTAGTTGCTGTTGCCATTGTATACCAGAATAAAGACCAAGTAGCTTAGCTGAACATCCACCAACCTTAGCACTGTCGCCCACACTGGTTCTCAGAACAAGCAAGAATAGTCCCAAGGGAATGTTGTAGGAAGGAGTTTATGAAGACATCTGTAAGAATAAAAACCTAGCCCTGTTTCATTTTCATGACTAGGATTAGTATTAGAGAGTACTTATAAGTACCTACTCCAGTGTGAGAGGTAAAATTAAGTCCTTACAACCCCAGAAATAATTTTATTCTTGATGCTTAATCTCCCAATTTATATCTGAGTACAAATGTTACATAGAACAGTTACATATCAGGGACTAAATAGTAGAGTGATTACTTTCTCTTCAATATAGTTAAAATCTCTCTTTTTTAAATAGTGGTAATAGATAAAAAGAAGCTACTAAATTTTTTTTTTTTTTTTTTTTTTTTTTTTTTTTTTTTTGGAGATTGTCTTGCTCTGTCACCCAGGCTGGAGTGCAGTGGCGTGATCTCGGCTCACGGCAATCTCTGCCTCCCGGGTTCAGGCAATTCTCCTGCCTCAGCTCCTGAGCAGCTGGGACTACAGGCAGGCACCACCACACTGAGCTAATTTTTGTATTTTTAGTAGAGATGGGGTTTCACCACATGGACCAGGCTGGTCTTGAACTCCTGACCTCATGATTCACCCACCTCAGCCTCCCAAAGTGCTAATTTTTAAAATCAATAATGCTGCTCTGGCTTCTACACATCTCTCCCTCTTACCTGACTCCAGCCACTCACACCTCCTCGCTATTCCTTGAACACATCAAGATGGAAAGAGCATGATGGATAATGCCTTTGCCTTGGTTGTTTTCTCTGGCTTGAATATTTTCTCCCCATCAATCTTTAAGACTAGCTTCCTCATCATCTTTAAGTCACCTTCTTAGAGCGACCTGCCCTGGCCTGGCCTCTCTGTGTACTATGATAATCTATCTCCCCCAGCAAGCAGGACTCCTCACCCTTCTTATCATGACTGCTTCTTTTTCCCCCATAGCACATTTTTACCTTCTACTATAAAAGATCATTTACTTAGATTTTTTTGTCTGTTCTCCCCTACTAGAATATACAAGTTCCACAAGGGCAAAAACATTTGTTTAGTTTGCTTACTTACATATCCTCAAAGCTTAGAACTGTCTGGAGCAGACTAAATGCTCAATCGCTATTTTTAATGAATAAATGACCATATGAGTATTGACTTTTCAAGATAAAAATTTAGGTTTACTCCCCCAGATTTAACCTACATGTTATGCTTTTTCATAATCAGGATCTGTTCATATGTCAGTTTTTAGATATGTTCTTTGTTTTCATGCTCTGTCCCCTAGAGAGAGCGATTAAAATAAATCTCCCCTAGATTTATTTGAATCTAGATGAATGGTCTATGAGGAATAGTCCTCTTCCTCCAGAGGCTTCAAATAAAGCAACATTAGGGTCAGACTTGGCATTTAAGTCCCAAAGAAATTCAGGCTTACTCTGAAAGAGATACACAGATAAAAGTACGAGTAAAAGAGAGACTATATTTCTAAGCAACAGAAATCCCGTATCACAACAAACCATGTCCAGATGGTTAGGAGATAATATTAGAAAAAAACAATCTTTTCACTGAGGCCAAGATGAGGATCCCTTGAAGCTGACCAAATAAGGATGGTCAATTTAGTATTATTTTTGCAAAATGTCTTATTTTCTAATGTCTATGGACAGATAATGATTAAAATTCAGGGTTTCAGTCCCTGCTAGTATGCAGTATACCTAAGTAACAAACATGCGTATGTACCCCCTAAATCTAAAATAAAATAAAACAATTTTTTAAAATTCAGGGCTTGTTTGTGTAGGTCCTATCAGAAAAGCAAACATAGTAGGATTCTTATTTTAATATCCCAGCAGGTGTATTCTGGGAGAAGGATGCTAACACTAAGATACACATTTCAAGAAATCTGAGATAACAGAAAACAGTCACACCTGTCTTAATCCGTTTGTACTATTGTAGCAAAATACTGTAGATTGGGAGTCCTATAAACAACAGAAATTGATTTCTTATAGTTCCGGAGACTGGGAAGTCCAAGATCAAAGCTCTGGCAGATTTGGTATCTAATGAGGGTCCATTTTCTGGTTCATAGATGGTGCCTTCTAGCTGTGCCTTCTTATGGTGGAAGGGGCAAAGCGGCTCTCTGAGGGCTCTTTTATAAGGGCACTAATCCTATGCTATTCATGAGGGTTCTAGCTTCATGACCTAATTACCTCTCAAATGCCCTGGGCATTAAAATTTTAACATACATTTGGTGAGCACACAAATATTTAGACCACAGCACCACCTTAAACCTTGCTGTGTGGCTTGTCAGCCCTTCTGTAGGCAGTGGACTGCCCAGTCTGAGAGCCATGTGATGCCCTTTTCTTCTGACCTTAACTTGCTGTCCCTTCATAGACACCACACTCTAGTCAAAGACACAACCGATACCTGCCAAAGTTTCAGCCATTAGTAGTCAGAAAAGGGTCCAGTTTAACCTGCACAGTTGCCCCAAAGATTGTCCTAAAGTTCAAATCCAAGTAGTGCCCTTCTTTGCTTGAAATGCTGTAGTGACTTCTCCCATAGCTTCAAATTCTTTGGCTTGGTATGAAATACTCTTTATGATATGGTCTCTTTCCTGGCATTGATCGCATTCTTGGTAGTCACTGATGTCCTCCTATCTCCTGGGGCCCTAAAGAAGTACTTCGCCCCTTTTGCCATATGATGACACAGCTAGAAGGTACCACCTATTAACCAGGTAATAGGCCCTCACCAGATACCAAATCTGGCAGAGCCTTGATCTTGGACTTCCCAGCTTCCACTGATCTCCTGTGTGTCTCTTCCAACACATAATGGACTTCCAGAGGGTAAGAGTTACACCTTATTCATACCTTATTCATCCTCAGTGCTACGCTTGTGGAAGTTCTCAGTACTGGTTCAGTGGAGAATGGCTAAATGGAAATGTAATGTTGCTATAGTGTAATATGGCTGTGTTTTTTCTTTCCTCAAGGACTTTGGCATTATGTTCCTGCACCACCTTGTATCTATTTTCTTGATTACCTTTTCATATGTCAACAATATGGCCCGAGTAGGAACCCTGGTCCTTTGTCTTCACGATTCGGCGGATGCTCTTCTGGAGGTAAAAGTTTTCTTTAATCTTTAAGAATACAAAATCCAAAATTTAGGAAGTCCCCAATCTCGCTAGCTCTTCAATGTTATGCTAGATGGTGCTTGGGTACAATAGTAAATAATTGCATTGAAACTGCAGAGTGTTTTTTTTGTAGGTTAAACTGGTGAAAATGAGATTTTAAATTAGTATGTAAACTTTTATACAAAAAATTAACATTGTTAATAGAATGATGAAAACCCTTACTATTCTACACTTAAAAATGAATAATTTTACAAAGGAAAATCATTATTTGATTAGGTTTTGTCTGTTGTAACTTTTACCCTAATTTATTGGGAAATTTTGTAAAACTCAGTTTAGTTACTAATAGGAGCTATACCTCCCAGTAAAATTAAGTAGGGGTCATCATTTTTATTGCCAATACACATTGTCCTAATGTTTTTACAGTGAAAAGGGAATATGAATTGGAAATTTTGTGTAGAAACTATGTTTTATATATATATCTATGTATAAAGAATATCTGTGGAACTGTTGGTTACACTTGAATTAACTTTCTAAATTATTATTATTTAGAATTCCTGAAGTAGTAAAATAAATTAAAAAAATGTTCTAGCGTATTTCAAAAGGTAAAATCCCAAGGAAAATTGTGATGTGATATTTACTTTTAACTATGGCTCCTGTGAAGAGTCATACTCAATAATGTTATATAATTAAAGAGTCATACTCAATAATGTTATATAATTAAAGTCTTTGCATTTTATATGAAGAAATTAATATAACTGGTCAGAATTACCTTACAAGAGTACAACGCCCATATAGAAATGGTTCTCACAATCTGATCTGAATTCTGATTTTTCTTTTCTTTTGGCCCACCATTTTGCTTTAAGTCCTTTGTTTTGCCACCTTTGAAGCATTTCTGTTCTGTGAATATAGACTAGACATGCCCTGAAATAATGACCCGTTATTGCAATATAAGCAGAATTCTATGCTATGAAATTTGAAACTACTATAAAGGCACTTAAGGTTTAAGGCATGTACAGCACTTTGTTAAAAACTCTGGTCCTTTAATGTTATGAAACAGAAAAATAGACCTAATGGGCTAAGTAAGTCAAACGATAATTTGCTGCTATGATTTTTAAATGTTTCAAGCTAACCTCTATTCAACATATTTTTTTAAGTAGGAGAAATATAGTTAGTAAAAGGGCAATCCCCTGGAAATGAGTTACCATTTGGTTAAATCTTAATTGGATGTAGAAATTCATGCACAACCTAAGGCTTGAAATAAATCCTGTACAATTAGCCAGCCTTGTTGCCTGTGGAAATGGCTGGCATGATGCTTTTTAGTGCCATGATTGAGAAAATTTCTAATCAAGTTCCACTTGTATCCAGAAAAAATTCAGAAATCCCAGTCATGTGACTTAAAAACAAAGGTTCTTCGTCAGCTGGATTGTCTTTAACATTATAAAATAAATAACACTTAGAATATTCAATTAATGAGATAGGTCACCTGTCAACTCCTCAACATGTTATGTTACAGCCTAGACATTTCTGAAAAGTTTGTATTTAAAGCTTATTTACTGAATACTGATGAAAAAATATAAAAAGAAAAATACCATGATTTACCTAGCCAGAAGAAGGTACCTTTTAACATAATTTATGGTGCTACACCTTAAATGTTCATGAGAGTAAAAGCTTATGATCCTAACTTCTACCCAGTTAGTAGATATTTCCCCTTAGGAATACATTCTTCTCATAGCTTTGTGCTTTACTTAAAGCTTTTAAATTATAGCTTCTGTGGATAATGTTAACAATCTTTTCAAATCTGACTCAGTTAAGTTTCCAAGAAGTAGAAAATAATGTTATAAATTGAGAAGACATCATCAATTTATAACCCTGTGTGTAGGTGCTGTGAATTCTATGCAAAAATGTAAAAAGAGGTGATTAAGCAAAATTATGTTTTCAGTCTCACCTGTTTTTAGAATCATCTGTAAAAAAGTGGATGGTAGAGAAAGGGACATGATTTATTTCCAAGACTAATATATAGTATAAGATGTCATCACTTAAGTCACTGTCATAAATTATTAGAATACTTTTCACAAACCCTTTGAACATTAGTGACTTTCATGTAAAAATGACCCATTCGTTTAACTTTGAAAATTCTACCTAAATGGCTTAGTTGAAATAACATGATCTTGATGCTTTCTTCATTTCTAAGTTCATGAGAAAAAGCCAGAAAAGCATATCCCCACAGTACTCTCTGTGCCTGTTTAAAGAAAACCTACAATTTTAAGGAGAAAGGAAGAAAAACACAGTAAAGCTCCATATATTCTGTGTAAAGTTTGTGGCCTCAGTATTTGAGGTTCATAAAAAGGTTTAAAGGATTATCCAGCACTTCTGTTTGAACTGTTAGGCCAGATTTCTGTTTTGGTGTCTCCGGCTTGCTAATAGCATCTATGATGCAATAATTTCTTATTTTTCCTTCTGTTTTTTTCTGAAATCAACCATACAATTGAATTTTTCAGGTTGCTGAATATTTTATTAAATCTGTAACAGTCAGGAATTCTACTTTTGGCTAATGCTGCCTTTCACTCAACTTATGGGTAATTTATAAATACTGATGCATGGTGCATGACATTGCATTCGCAGGCAATTTTATGCATTTGCTAAGGTATGTCTTATAGGAGACTCATGAATATTAAAAGAAATTTTTATTATCAATTTAACTACATTAATATGTCACATTCCTTTCTTTCATAGGCTGCCAAAATGGCAAATTATGCCAAGTTTCAGAAAATGTGCGATATCCTGTTTCTTATGTTTGCCATGGTTTTCATCACCACACGACTGGGTATATTTCCTCTCTGGTGAGTATGCCAGTCTTCTTCCTGATAGAGCTGCCCTTTCCAAATAAGCTTTCTGAACCATTTTCCTTTTGAATTTTACCATAAGTACTTAGAAGTTTAAATATACTGGGGAGGGGTTACCTCAAGAAACAGCCTGATTTCTTCTTCCAGAAGAGGGTTGCACTCTTTACTAATGTCTTCTACAGGATAGTTAGAAAATGATGTGGCTTGCTTGGGTTCTGAGGCCACAGAAAGCCAACTGTCATAGAAGGCACCAGTCAGTCTAGAATATGACTCAAGAACCTCAGCCATGAAGGTTGGAATTAAGAAAGAAACCGTGGTGTTGGAAACAAGTCAGTGAAGGGATTTTCTGTACCAGTGCTTCACAAAGGGTTGTCCCTGGACCAGCAGCAGCAGCATCACCTGAGAACCTGCTGGAAATGCACATTATTGGCCCCACCCAAGACCCTCTGAGTGAGAAACTCTGGAGATGAGTCCTGGCCATGTGTTAATAAGCCTTCCTGATGATTCTGCTGCATGTTAAAGTTTGAAAACGATTGTCCTAAATAAGTCTTCTCATTAGCTGTATACCATTCTAACCAAACAGTCTTTGAATTATATCCAAAGTCTCATCCAGCTTTGTGTTACTTGGCAGATATGCCTTTCATGCTTCCTCCAACTTACTAAAGAAAAACATTGACCAAGAGGGATTCAATGCACATTACCACACATCTAGATTTAGTTTAGCTGCATTTCAAGTGCTCAGTAGCTCATGTGGCTAGCATATTGGACGGTATAGTTCCAGAAAAGAACAACTATCACAGTCTTTGACAGTGACCAGATTATACACGTTTTCTGGTGTCTGAGTATCTTGGTTGACATTCTTAAGTCTGTCGTCTACGATCGTTCGAGTCAGGATAGCACAGTGATTAGCTGGGACGTTGAACCAGAGTGCATGGTTTCAAATCCTGCCTCCACTGCTTAACACCTTTGTGCTGGTTTCCTCATCTCTTAAATAGGAATAATGATGATGCCCACTTATAGCATTATTGTAACTATTAAACGAGTTTATGTCTCTATAGAGCTAAGAAACATGCCAGGCTCATAGTAATTGCTATGTAAGTATTGGCTTGTTAAGTGAGGTTATTTAATATGAAAAGAGACACCTCTTAGGAAATGAGTAAGAAAAAAGAACAATAACTCACTAGAAGTATATGGCGTGGCACTGAATAGGTACAGTTCAGAAAAATATAAATGACAAAATTATAGAAAGATTTAACTCCACCATAAATAAAGAAAATAAATTATAGCTTCTGAAAATACAGTCGTGTACCACATAGCTAGACTTCCTGGCCAGTGATGGACCGCATATATAACAGCAGTCCTACAAGATTATAATGGACCTAAAAAGTTTCTATGAAAACATCATAGCACAATGCATTCATTACTGATGTATTTGTGTTGATGTTGCTGTAAACAAACCTATTGCACTGCCAGTCACTCCTCATTCTTCCCTCCTACCATCCCCTGGCAACCCTTAACCTGCTTTCTGTCTCTGTGATTTTGTATAAATGGTTTCATGTAATATGTGATCTTTTATAACTGAGTTCTTTCAGTTTCCTGATGTTTTCAAGGTTTATCCATGTTGTAGCATGTATCAGTACTTAATTCCTTCTTATTGATGAATAATATTTTATTGTATGGATATACCACATTTTATCCAGTCATCAGGTGACAGACTTTAAGATTGTTTCCACTGTTTGGCTGTTGTGAAGAATGCTGCTATTAATGTTTGCATACAAGCTGTTGTGTGAACACACATTTTCAGTCTTCATAGGCATATGCTTAGGAATGGAATTGCTGGATTATATGGTAACTATTTAACTTCTTGAAGAACTACCAGATGTCTGTCTGTCTTTCTTTTCTCTTTTCTTTCTTTTCTTTCTCTTTCTTTCTTTCATTCTCTTTCTCTTTCTTTCTTTCTTTCTTACTTTCTTTCTCTCTCTCTCTTTCTCTCTCTCTCTTTTTCTCTCTGTCTCTCTCTCTCTCTCTTTCCTTTCTTTCCTTTCTTCTCTTTCTTGAGACAGGGTCTTGCTCTGTTGGCCAGGCTGGGCTGCAGTGTTGCCATCATAGCTTATTGCAGCCTTGAACTCCTGGGCTCAAGTGGTTCTCCTGCCTCAGCCTCTCGAGTAGCTAGGACTCCAGGTGCATGCCACAACATCCAGCTGATTGATTTATTTATTTATTTGTAGAGACAGGGTCTCGCTATGTTGCCTAGGCTAGTCTTGAACTCCTGGCCTCAAGAGCTCCTCCAGCCTAGGCTTCCCAAAGTGCTGGTATTACAGGTATGAGCCACTGCACCCAGCCCATCAAACTCTTTTACAAAGTTGCAGCACCATTTTACATCTGACCAGCAATGTATGAGAGTTTCGCTTTCTCCATTTCCTTGCCAACGCTTGTTATTATCTTTTATATAGTATTCATTTTAGTGAGTATTAAGTAGTATCTTATGGTAGTTTTGATTTGCATTTCAAATCCTTTACCCATTTGTAATTTGCTTGTTTTTTTATTGTTGTAAAAGTTTGTTAAGTATGATTATATATCTGAATGATGAATATAGTAATATATTTGTATAAACAACTTATCTGATGCATAATTTGCAAATAGTTTCTCCCTTACTGAGGGTTGTCTTTTCACTTCCTTGATGATGTCCTTTGAAGCACAAAAGCTTTTAGATTTGATAAAGTTTGTCTGTTTTTTCTTTTGTCACTTGTATTTTTGATGTCATAAGAAACCATTGTCAAATCCAAGGTCATGAAGATTTACTCCTATTTTTTTTCCTTAGAGTTTTCTAGTTGTAACTCTTCCATTTAGGTCTATGCTCTGTTTCGGGGTGATTTTTGTTTATGGTCAGAGGTAGGTATCCAAGATCATTCTTGCGTATGTAGATATTCAGTCATCCCCACATCATTTCTTGATTGACAATTACTTTTATTATGATCATCTTCAGCACACAACTCCCAACGAAGCAAACTTGTGTTTGTCACATTCCTCATTTATTGCCCTTTACTGGCGTTAATTCATTTCCACGTTTTGGAATCACACTATATTTTATCTGTGGCCTGTTACCTAGGTTGACTCATTTGTCCTGCCTGGGAATTCTTCATCCTGTCTAATAAGCCAGGAGGTGAGACACGTTTGCACAGCCCTTTCCTCTTCTCTCCAAGCTGGGATGCTATCCATGGGAGTGTTAATTACTTCTGTCCAGAGGACATCTGGGATGCAGCCCTCCCACACACAGGTCACCAAAGCTGATCTATCCACTGTTCCTTCCTGATGATACCACTGTCCTCCGTGGCTTCCCTGTGTAGATAGTCCAGCCATTGCCTGGCTTTGCTGTTCCCAGGACATGACTTACCCCAGAAAGTACAATTTTTATATCCACTCTGTGCTGCTGTTGGCCCTGCTGACCTGTTTCAGGCCCCTGTTTTGGAGGGGAGGGTAATGAAAGTGGCAGCTCTTCCTCTTGCCCATCGTTGCGCTGCCCACAGTCTCACCACAGAATCCCTTGCTTTTTCTTGTTCACAGTCTTTCAAGGATTGACAGATAAGCAGAGTATGATGTGGGAAGAGACCTTAATTGTCAAATAACTCAACCACCACATGAATAATTCCAGTGGAAGGAAACACTCCATCTCTAAACAGTCCCTTCTAGTTCCACACAGTGGCCATTATTAGAGAGTTCTGCTCCAGGTTGTCACAGTTTTTCTCCCAGTACTTTCTGCCTTTTTGTCCTACGTCTGACCCTGGAACTATACAGTTTCTAATTCTTGTTCTGTACCTCAGCCCGGCAAATATTTTTAAAAAATTCTTATGACCCCCTTTCCTGTTATCTTCATGATAAACATTGTAAATTCCTTCAATCACCTTTTTTCTGGCTTTCATGCTTGTCTTTTCTGATTCTGAATTTTATTGTACCAAATCATCTGGGAACATTATGTTAGTTCTTCAAAATGTAGTTTTCTCTACCATTTGTGTAATACCTCGCTATTTTGAATCAGTACTTATGTGATTATATTACATAATGACTGTGAAATAATCTTGTTAATACTATTATAGGATTCCTCCAGGTACGCGTGATGGTAATCTTTATAGAAGCATCTTCTTCTTACATTTTACCAATATAGGAAACTCTGGAATTGTAACTTCATAATATGACCATCCTAGATGCCAAGATAATGTGTCTGCATATCCTGTTCTCCGTAGCAACATTCTTCTTCCGTAACTACATACCTCCTTGCTAAAACCTGAGCAAACATATGAATAGGTTTATTGTATCAAGAGTCTTACTACTTTACCAGTTTTATCAAATAATCAAATATTTAGTGAGTCGCTCAGGATTTATCTGGTAGGAATTCTTCCCTAACACATTCTTAGATAATTTTATTGTTCTTTATTAAATGACATCTGTGGAATCAGGTAGTTTCACTGTTGATACAGTTAACAACAGACTTTCATATCGGTATCTCCTTCAAATACATGCTTGTTTTTCCCAGATGGTGCTGTCTATAGTCAAGACCAAATTTTAGCCAAGTCTTTATTTATCATATACTTTTAAGGATTTGGTTTTATAATCAGTATTCAAAAGCTTCAAAGATACATATTGGATATATGTTGTACTTCTATTACCAAATAAACAATCACTGGTACCCCACCTATTTGCCATCACTCAAAGTGTTAAAAGCTTAAATATTTTCTCTTGTATTTAAATTTCTGGAAAGTTGTGTCTAGTTAGCTCTCCTCAACTCAAAAATCTATGTATTTTAATCTTTGTAGTCACACAGTCAATGATCTGATCCTTTTTGACAGTAAATCTACCCGTCCTTGTAAGCTGTTATCATTTTCATTGATCTACATCTCTCTTTCATAGTCCACTTATGTATAATCTCTAAGCTGCCAACAATTTCCCATAAAAGCTGTGGTTTTAATTTGGCATAGAGTAGATAGTACTCAAACTCATTATAGCATCCAACACAATACTGTACTGTGGCTAATCAATAAGTATTTGTTGAGTGAATTAGGTACTCTTTAATTCTAAACGGTCTCACCATCATTTTCTTAGTTGATTTCCTTAAATCTTTGTGAAGTAAGATAAGTGCAGTTTCTCCCTTATTACACAGAGAAAACCGATTCATTTAGTCAATGATTCACCGGGCTCTCTGGACTCTGGTCTCCTAATATCAGTTCAGTTCAACAACTACTTACTATGTTCCGTTTGTTCTTTCTACACACAGTACTCTCCTATTGAAGGCCATAAAGTATTTGATGACATACATTTTTGGTGGTAGTTAAATAAGAGTCATTTAAAATGATTGCCTCTGTCATTCTGCCCTAGCCAAGATAACATATTGCAAACATCATCATCTGTCAGCAGTACTTCAGAATCTGGTAAAGAAAGAAACAAGTTCACAAAGATGCTGAAAGAGAAGTGGCATGGTACAGTCTTTAGAAAGGCTGCTTGTTTTGAGTCAGAGTTCTCCTCCCATGGTGTCTGAAGATCAGGTGTGTGATTTCTCCACACCTGTGTCCTTATCAGTAAAATAATGATAAATACTGTACCTACCTTACCAGAAATGTTAAGGTTCAAATGTGACAGTGCTCATAAAATGCTTTATAAACTATAAAATGCTTTATAAATATTAGGCATTTTTCAAAATGTGCTGTTACTGTTAAAGACATAAATTCCCATTATAGCCGGTGGTCAGAAATTGTTATTACATTTTATAACCTCCCACTAGTCTATATTAAGGAATCGTAACCATAGATACTTCTGAAATAAAATTCTAAAATGCTCTATCCAATTATGAGACTTAAGCTGTCTCATTTCAGTGGCTTCTGTTCTTAGTAGCCGGTGAGCACGTAATGCTGCAAGTGTACCAGTTTGCCATATTCTCACAAATCCCAAGTGAATGGGCATACCACTATTCCCAGAACCTCTTCCCATGGCCAGATCATGGTTTTCCACATCTCCAGTCATGTCCCATAAAGCGCCAAGGCCTTGGCTACAGGAGGGTTAATCAAATACGTACCTTTACTGGTCAGCTACTGTTCGGACAGAAGCGTCTGCCTTCTCAGAATGTTGTTTTCTGTTGATCTCTTCACTGCAAAGTAGGGGAATTATCTGTGGATTTGTTCTCTCTGAAGGGTTCTACAATTAAAAAAAAGTTACAGAGGAGACTCAATCATTCTTTTACCATTTTCCATGACAAGATTTGAAATTCATCTAGACACATAGGAGATTAGCTTTTTATCTAATTTATTTTTCAAAATGCATTTTACTAAAGTGGCATGGCTTATATGCTTTTCGGAATTGTTGATAAGGAACAGATTAGTCTCAGACTTCACAAATTTGAAAAATCTGACTTTTTTTTTCATTCAATCCCTTGACAAATTTGCTCTAAAATTTGCCTTGGTGCATGTCTGTTACATTTATTAGAAAGATTTGAAGGATGAAACCCAGTATCTTTTAGGCATAAGGCATTTTGGTGTGTTTTTAGTAATTTTTACATCTGTCCACATTGATTAATACCTTCATAGGGTATGGAAGAGTTAGTTGGAAATATGTGTGTTGAGATGTCTCTTTCAAATGAACATAAAAATCTTAATATCATTTCCGGATCGAAGGGCTAGACCCAGAGGTCAACAAAGCATGGCCGGTAGGACAAAGCAGCCCACTGCCTGTTTGTATCAGTGAAGTTTTATTGGAACAGAGCCTTGGCCATCTATTAATATTATCTTCGGCTGCTTTCTGCTACAGTGGCATGGTTGTGTAGTTGTGACAGAGTTATAGCCCATAAAGCCTAAAGTATTTGCTATCTGGTCCTTTGCAGAAGAGACTTGCCAACTCTCTGGCTAGACCATTAAGAATTAGTCTCATGAGTAATAATAAGGCAGTGGGTGGAGTGAAGTACTAAATGCATTCAGCCTTGGAATAGTCTTAAAACTGCTGTCCACTTTAGCAAAAAACATGCAATTATTCTTTTTTACTTTCTTTTTTTTGAGATGGAGTCTCGATCTGTAGCACAGGCTGGTGTGATGGCACAATCTCAGCTCACTGCAACCTCCACCTCCTAGGTTCAAATGATTCTCCTGCCTCAGCCTCCTGAGTAGCTGGGATTACAGGTGCCTGCCACCACACCCAGCTAATTTTCATATATTTAGTAGAGACAGGGTTTCACCAGTTGGCCAGGCTGGTCTCAAACTCCTGCCCTCAGTCAATCACTCTTAATATTGGGAAGGGAGAACAGAATATGCTCTCAATTTAAGTAGGCTTTTTCCTTTTGTGACTTGAGTCAACAAAAAAATGCATTGTCCTAGTAACACTCTTTACACAAAATTAATGTCTTAAGTGTTCCTTCCCAATCCCTGCAGAGAAGGCATTGCCGGGGGAAGAGAAAAAAATAAAATGATTGTTTTCTCAAAGTATTACAAGATGTGTTTATCTACCATCTAGGGAGAAAATTCAGTATGACCGTTTTATCTGTTTTAAAAATATCTGAGTATTGTAATAAAGCCTCACGCTAGGACCAGAGATTTGGAAATTATATATTTGACCAGGGATCTCACTTACTTGAGAGAACTGCTGCTTTATGGAAAATCCTAAAGCAGATGAAGAACCATTGTCAACTAAGTTTCTGTTTGCTTAGGCTGTTCTAAAGCACAGTTAGATACCAGGCTAGTGCTCAGCATCCTCCCTGCCCATGACCACCTTGACTTTGGTCTTGGGTCTCTCCTGCCACCTTTCCACTCCCATCCATGCTGAGTTCCTTCTCAACTGTCCAAAGCTCAGCCTCAGACTGCCATGTGCTTGCCCTTTGCCTTCTTCCCTGTGTAGACCAGAACCAGAACCATCCCAGAAACCTTCCCTGCAGAATCCCAGAGTGCAGGGCTCTATGGTGCTATCAGAGCAGGCCACCCTGGCTGTGTCCTTTCATTGGCAGAACCTCTTCCATGCCTCTGATGGCAGTGTTGCCAAGGAGACGGAACCACAGGATCACTGGCATCTGTAGCATCCTTCTGTTTTTTGTGGGGCTGTGTCTTATCATATATTATCATTTAATTTTTGATGTATTTGTGTTGTTTCCCAGACAAGGGAGAAAACACAAATTCCTCGTAGACAATCATTTCTTCTTTATCGATCTGTTTATCACTCTTTACTGTGAGCCTGCTGTGCATCAGGCACAGTGTGGGTGTTGGGGATGTAGATATTGATTAAGTTATATGCCCAGGAAGAGCTAGCACTAAAAAAAAATCAATAAATATTTGTTAAATGGAGAATGAAATTTTAGAGTTTCCCCTGCAGTTTGGCACAATCACGACTGAAACTTTGCAGCCCACGTGCATCTTTCCTTATGATGTGGAATCAGTCCAGTCGAAGAAGACAAAGGCAATAGTGACTCAGTAGCCTTCAAAAGCAGGAGCATCCCAGCCACTGAATTGTTTTGATCAGATAGATTGACAGAAACAGTACTACCTTTAATAAGTTTAATAAGTACTGCTTTTATCCACAACTGGTCATAAAACAGAAATGCTCAATTTATAAAGTGGATTTTCAATGAATTAGAAATACAAACGTCAAATGTATTTAAAGCAAATCACAAAACAAGTAGGTATACTAAAACGCAAACTCTTGACTAGCCATGACCAGCAACCTGGTCTGAGGCTTTGATGATTGTGTGTTATATGTTGGCTCCTGAGTGAGACAAAAAGAGAGGGCAGCGTGGGAAGGGAAGGGCAGAGGAGAAATAGAAGGGGGTGGGAAATTATCTTGCCCCCTCCATGCAGTTATCCAAGGAAGAGTTGTGGCATAACAATTTTAAATTCTGTATGAGGGACCTGATGAGTCATCCCTAACCACCCTTGGGGATTTCTCATCAGTCTTACTGTGTTGTCAATTAGGTGCCCCACCTCAAATTCCTAACAAACTCCATGTCTCTCAGGGCAAGTTGCAGCCACCCAATATAACTGTCTTAACTCCCTTTTTGAATGGGCAACATATAAACCCACATATAATTTTCACAAACAGTTTTAGACTGTTTTCTGTTCTATGTAGTCTGAAGCCATGCATTAGAGTTGTTGTCAAATAAACATTTGATTTGTTTGGCAACTAATACACTGTGTTGTGATCTTTGTGTTATATAGTCAGCAGTTATGAAGAAATGTAGAATCTGAATACATTATGAAAATATTTATTAAATTTGTTCAAAAAGGCCATTGGAGACATGTTCAAAGAAATGATTCTGCATACATTGCATAAGAATGACCAGACTGAAACAATTCCAAATGTTTTTAAATTCTGAGAGATACAGAAGTACTGTTTTAATTACTTAATATTTTTAAATGGTCTTCATAATTGAAATATAAATATAGCAAAATGTATCTAATGAAATGGAGTTGTCTATTAGCTGTAATTCTACTACCCAGTAGTGTATGCTAATTAAATAGGGAAATATTTGGGATTATTTCCCAATATAACATCCAGAGAGTGCCTTGAGTCACTTCTGTTCCAAATGAGTCTCCTACCTTCTATTTCTGTCATGCTCTGCAGTCATAACTGATGTTAACCTGAAGCAGCACAAGAGTGTGAACCATCGAATAATAATACAGTATTTTTCATTGACTTTATTATACCATTTGACTAATAATAAATGAACAAAACAAAATAAGGAAAAACTTCTGGTTATCACTAAGTTAACCAGAGTATTATCATTAATGAAGATTTTAGTACACCAAATTTTCCTAGTTTTTATCCCATGGAAATATAAGGGCATTTTATCTTTTTCATGCTACCAAAGGGCAAACATCATCATACAACAATGAATACTTTAAGGTGATGGTCAAGTATCACTTGGCCATGCCCTTTTCAATGAATGCAGAAGATACTTGAAGCATTGAAGGAATTTTTCTTTTGTACAAGTTCCTTAAATTACTTCCCTTTCCCAGAACACTACATTATGTGAGGAGCATAATCTGCCAAGTCAGCATGTCATAAAAAAATGGTCAGAGCCCTTTTCTGTACATTAAGCCTACAATATATCGGGGAAATATGTCCGTTGTTTCACAAAGTAGGTTAAAGCTGCATGAAGAGGTAGGGAAGAAACAGAGCTTGACTCTCTAAGTAATGAATTATTCATGGAACTTGACCCCCTTCTTTTCTAGCCATATGATTACATGTATTACAAATTGTGTCTCCCCCTTGCCATTAAAAAATGTAAGTAGATATTAAATATTCTAGTCTCAGTAGCAATTGCATGGCATTTTCCTGAAGCACTGTTTTAATGGTCTTGTTTGGTAATCATTCCTTTCCTTGTCACGTTTCTCCACTCAAGAGTGAGCTCTGATGGGGCTAGGACCACATCTCATTCTCCCCTTATGGCTCAGTCCCTCGTACCTGGCACTGGTGCATCTTGCAGATCATCTCTGTGATTTATTCAGCATCTTAATTTGGAATTCACCTTCATAAATGGCCCTCCCCAGACTGGTAGCTTGTTTACTTAATTTAGTCTAATATGGTGTAACCCTTTTTAGTTTTTTCTCCCAAAATCAAGGAGAAATATTCTAAATGCCACAGTAATACTAATTTAACTTTTCTTTTCTCCTGAGCGCACCTATTCTACCTAATTTTCCTTTCTATTACTTCCCACCCCACATACTGTCCCTAGGTTGAGCTCTGTTGAACTCCGAGCTGTTGTCTGGGTTGAACTCTCTTTGAGCCATAGTATGAAGGGGACTGGCCTTTGGGCGGCCCACACCAGACATAACTGACTTGTGGCTTTTCTCTCTCTCTCTCCCTTTTTTTTTAAATCTTTCTCTGTATTCATCCTTCAAAGGTTTGGGGAAGATGATGAAAGGTTGCTTTATTCTGAAAATAACTACATACACAAGTAGGGTAGTTATTTATTTTTATCTTCTGGCCTGCTTTTTTTCCAAAAAGAAGTGAAATAAAGTGGTTCTTGGTTGTGTATATATGATACAAAGATACACACACACACACACATCAAATAGTTATACTTATGTGTATAAATTAAAACATACAGTGATACTGAGTTGTGCTAATTATTGTCTATATCAAATAAGTATTACACCAGTGGCTTCCATGAGTTCATGGGGCTTCTTTTCATAATTAAATTTGGTGAGACTGTCACTTGCTTCCTGCTGCAAAACAATAAAAGGAATAAAATTGAATATGTTTACCGCATGAATAAGGGCCTTAATGTTTTGAGATTTCAGACAAAACAACTTCATTGCATTTACATGAAAACCCAGCAGTTTCATTGAAACTGTATTTTGCTGGCACTCTTTGTGCTTATAGAGTCTTGGTACAACAAATGGGCCTTAAAACTCTCATGCTATCATTTAGAACTAGAATCAGGATACGCTTCCCTGGACCAGTATCTTGAGAACCTTGAAAAATAGCTAAGTAGATTTCCAAATCACCTGAGAACAGATGGAGATTGTTTTCCCCTTAGTGAAGAGGGAAGAGAGTGAATTTTCCTTCATGTGAACACTGTTCCCAGTATGCAGTGACAACTTGCTGCCTGCTCTTTATTGCTTTTACATCTGAAAACTTCCTGGCAGTAAAAAGTAATGTGCTTTTATTGGAGAAGGGAGAGAAAAATTTGACAGTCGGATATGTCAGTTACTAGAGCCGTCATTTAACCAAATGCGTATCTTACAGTAGAAGAGTATATAAAGTTGAGAGATAAGCAGCACAACTCCAGCACAGGAAGAAGACTAAATACATTTCTAGGGAGTTTTTCCAGTCATAACAAAAGCCTCTGACAATTCTGGAAACGTGATGATGGTGGAGGAGTAGGTAAAGGGTGACAAGGGTCTCGCCCAAGAATTTGGCTTGAAACAGACACATGTGATGGTGTCATTTCCCATGCCTAATGTAGCTTATCCTCAGGAAAATTTCTCAGGCCTTCGCTTGAACCAATTAGGGGGAAAAATCAGATTGACAGTATTTTATTCTAAAATGGAGGGGTCAGCAGTATCAAATACTGCAGAGCAGATCAAGGCAAATGAAATAACCAGTCACTGTGAAATTGTATATGTGCTCTTCTTCATTCATAAAATGGGAGAACTGGAATAAATCTCAGATACTTGCTAGCTCTAAAAGTTTTATGATGTTATGTTTTGTCAATGATAAGGGGGTTGGTGACCTTCTAGTTTAAAAAAAAAATTTAGAATAATCCATGCAGGGATTCTGGTATAGGACGTGTGGGTGGTGAACAAGAAGAGGCAGTGGACATACACTACTCGTTTCAAAAGCCTGAAGTGTATAGAAGGAAACAGAAAATAAGATGACCATCAGTTACTGGCTGGGAGATGCCCAGGGAGAACATGTCTTGGCTCAGACCCTGGGGCAGATTGTGAGGGCACTGCTGCTGGAGGCTGTCAGCTAACTGTGCCCCTCACAGCTGAGCAATAAAATGTCTCACAGGAAGATCTGGGTAGCACGCGTCCTTGGTATAATTTATGCCACTATAAATAGGAAGCTAACACTGAACCATTCAGATGAACGAATCCATCAGGAACAAAAGACACACACACACACACACACACACACACACACACACCCCAGCATGGCAGTGTTTGGCCATCTATCAATAGTCAACAGGGTTCATCAGACTATATATTGGCAACATACATTGCTTGGTTTTCTTACAGACTTAAATTTGAAGAACAGTGATGATGAACTCATTCTATATCACTTTGGTTTAAAAGTTGCTTAGCAATGGGACAAAACAAAAGCAACTAGGTTTATTTTTAGTGCTCTATGTATATGCATCTGGAGCACATTTCGGAAATAATTCAAAAAGGCCAATTCATTTCATGCCTTCCACTACTAAATGAATGTGGGAGTCAAGCTGCTATTTTCATAGTGCAAGACATTTATTGTTGATTTAAAAAAAAACTCTCCCACTTATACATAATCACTATCCTGATAAATGACACTATAGAGTTTCAGCTCCTTAAGCATAAGGTAGAACAATCTTTAAGAAATATTAAATCACAGGAGTTAAAAATAAAATATTATCCAACCACAGATTCAAAGCATTTAAACACATACATTGTTCTCAAGTGGACCAGTTCTTCACCGAATATGTGTTCTTTAGGTTTACAAGACTGATCTTATGTCTCGCCCCTCCAAAATTGAACAGTACAGCACTTTGATTATTCAATCAGTGTAGGACTTTTTGATTCTGTGCCAGACTCATTTGCAGCTATCAGTGCTGATGGAACTTCATGCCGTGTAATACTTTTAACAGACTATTTCCACACACCTGCCAAACAAAGAAAAAAAGTTAATAAGCAACTGATCAATTGAGGTTAATGGTAGATTTAGGACTATAAATTGTTGTACCCATCTCAGTCATTTCTGCTTCCTAAAAATTTATACAAAAATAAGTTTTTTTCTGGGATAAGAGGGCATGATTGACACCCTAATTCTGTTTCTTCTGTTTAGATTGTGAAAATATAATCAGACTGTTTCAGGGCTCTGTGAGTGTGATCCTTGGACATGAAACACAATTCTGAGTACAGAGTATCAAATGCTGATGAGATTTTGTCACCAACAGCACTTAAGAAGTATTTTGGCCAGGTACAGTGGCTCATGCCTATGATCCCAGCACTTTGGGAGGCTGAGGAGGCAGGATGATTGAGCTTAGGAGTTCAAGACCAGCCTGGGCAACATAGTGAGACTCCTTTTCTACTAAAAATTTTAAAAAGAAAAAAAATCAGCCGAACATGTTGGCATATACCTGGAGTCCCTGCTACTTGGGAGGCTAAGGCAGAAGGATCACTTGAGCCTGAAAGATTGAGGCTGCAGTGAACTGTGATTGTGCCACTGCACTCCAGCCTGCAAGACAGAAGGAGATCCTGTCTCAAAAAAAAAAAAAAAAGAAAGAAAGTTTGATTTTTCTAGGTGGCTGGGTGAGGTGGCTCACCTCTGTAATCCCAGCACTTTGGGAAGCTGAGGCAAAAGGATTGCTTGAGGCCAAGAGTTCAAGACTAGCCTGGGTAATAATGTGAGAACCCATGACTACATCTCTACCAAAAATTGTAAAAATTAAGCAGGCATGGTGGTGTTTTGATTTTGATGTTAATTTATTCTTAGTAAACTTGATCAAATCAGCACTCTTCTACTTTTGTTACCTTCACTGTAAGTCAGTGTAATAAAGCCTCCCTTGGCAAAGAGTTTTTATGTGTATTAAGTAAAAATGCACATGAAAGGACCTCAAGGTTTAAAGCACTGTATAGCACTGTGTCTATTTCATTTGAAAATAATGAAATCAGACCCAATGGGCTTTTGTTTGCTTGTTTTTTAAGAGACAGAGTCTTCCTCTGTTGCCCAGGCTGGAGTACAGAGGAGCAGTCATAGCTCACTGCAGCCTCGAACTCCTGGGCCCAAGTGATCCTGCTGCCTCAGCCTCTCAAGCACTGGGACTACAGTCATGTTCACTGTGCCCAGCTAATTAAAAAAAAAGTTGTAGCAACAGGATCTCACTATAACATCCAGCCTGGTCTCAGATTCCTGGCCTCAAGGATCCTCCCGCCTCAGCCTCCTGATCACAGGGGTGAGCCACTGTGCCTGGCCATAGGTGGGCCTTAGATGAGGATACTGAGGTAGAGGAGGATTCTTTGAGGGGAAAAAGGCTTAAATTGAAAAATGTCTGGCCATTCAAATTAGAACAGGGAAAGTGAAGAATAATCCAGCTGCAGTGTTTAGTCAGAGAGAAGCATGATATGATGGCTATGATTTTCATTCCAGGTTTTCAGATGGAACTGACGCAAGTGTAGGAACTGGCGTGGCAGGCAGTGCACGACAGGCTTGTTGGCAGCATGTCACTCATGCCTGCCCTTCCCCTTTACTCTCACCCTGCCTTGCCCTCACAGATCGTGATGAAATTAAGCTCTCTTGCCTCTGGTCCTTATCTGATAAATGTATGGATCTGACTCTACTTCTGCAGATTTGTCTAGAATTTGTGCTAAGGGGATCCGTTGGTGGCCATACCATCTCTTTCTCTCCACTGATTTTTTATCCATTCCTTGTGAAGAGCTGTTGCTTGCTGCTTCTGTCTACCTTGACCTCTTCCTGATAGCAAGCCAGCCTCTTAAGAGGCACAAGCAATTGTGACAGAGACCAGACTGAGGAATAGGATGACAGCATCTTCCATTAGAGCTGTACTCACTACAGTTGCGTCCGTAATACATAAGAGGGTCTCAGGAAAAACACAATGAAAACCTTTCAAGACTGATTCAATTAAGTGCCTCCCAGGAGAGACTGAGCCACCAACAATGGAAAATTTAATATTGGCTCGCAGAAAGACACTTTGTCACATAAATGTCCTCTAACGTGTAAGAAAAAATTCTGCAGCAACCTTTTGAAAACCTGACATTTGCTTTTTTAAAAAGAGCTACCTCTTTCAAATTCTTTAATAACCAGTATTCATAGGAAATTCATTAGGGAAGATGTGAAATTATAAAATGAAGGGCTGCATTGTCCAAAACCATTTGTTCTGATATACATTTGAAATCTTTCATGAAATTATCTATGTTTCGGACTCTAGGCAGGTACCAAAAGGAAGAGAGGCTGTTGAGCTTGAAATGGGAGTGTGGGTGCAAAGGACTTTGCTCTGTGTCTTGTATGTGAATACATCTAATGTGCATCTTATTTTCAAAAACTGAACTCAATATGAAGCAGCAATCAGGGAATGAGTTTTCTTTTGCCTAAAAGTGCCACTGTAATAGTTGAACATATGTACAGTTTATAAACAGCTTTTGAGCTTAATATTGGGAAATATTTAGTGACAGCCATTTCTACAGCAGGTTCATGATGGCATCAACAGGTGCATGTGAATTATTGTTATTGTCTTTAGGTGTGATAATGGCATTATGCTGAGTGTTTTTTAAGAGTTTGAGATATGTGTATATTAGATAATGTGTCAAGGATTAGTTTCCAAATAATCCAAGGTAGGCAGAGGGAGAGAGGTAGAGATGCAGACATGTTGACCATGAGTTGATTATTATTGAAGCTACTGAAGAATGTGTATTGAATGGGTGCAGTTGTTACTCTGTTTTCTGTTTGTAGATATATTTGTAATTTTCATTGATAAAAGTTAAACACTTAAATGAAATACAGTTTTATTTTGTACACAGGGCAAGAGACTTAAATTATGAGTTAGGATTCCCTCTGTGACAAATGAAGCCGGGCATGGTAGTCAAGGTATTGCTTTCTGCTTACAGCTGTGGGCACAGAGCTCGTTACATGTGACCAACAGGAAGAAGTGTGAATTAGCTTCACTCTGCAATTTAATATTGGTGGATGGTGTGAACATTTTAAATGACAGATGGTGGTGATTATTAAATGATAAACAATGGCCACTTATCAGGAACCAAACAGAAAATAGTCACTTTATGTTTCTGATATGCATCTAAATTGTTCTTGCTACATAATGACTTTTTTTAACACTGTTGTAGAACAGTGCTTAAGACTATGGAAGTTTAGAACTCCAGAGAATTTAAAACCCTAACTTATTGTTACCTATCATTCCTCTGATTAGAATTTAAATTAATTAAACAAATAGTTGAGGGATTTGTTTAATTGAGGGATGGACTTCAAAGTACGCATAAAATGGAACATTATAACTTGGAATTTACATCACAGATATTTTATAGGTTATTGGACAAAGAAAATGTCATGATTTTTTAAAGTACCAAATGTGAATCATTAAAAGCTGAGGCACAGGGCTAACCACTAGGGATACAAAATGAATGTGATACCCCTGCTCCAGGAGCTTACAATCCAGTTCTAACACTGGGCAGCCAGCTGTAACCCACAGCAGACTGCCAGAAGGGGTAAACAGCAGTAGAAAATTTGCAGTAGAAGTTTTGATGAATTCTGAGCAAGGCAGTGAGGATGGTCTAACTGAGAAAATGATATTGAGCTGGGCCTTGAAGAACGAATAAGTAGTAAATGGGAGGAAGGACATCCACCCTAAGGTCACACCATGAGCAAAAGCAGATAGGGAAGAACAGGATACATTGTGGAACAAAATCTTACTCAGGGAATAGAGCCTAAGGTTGGTCATGTGGTAAAAACTGAGTATATGTAAAAATCCATAAATTTACCATGTGTGCAACAAGATGGTCTCACTGAGAAAGGTAAGCAAGGTCAGACCTGAGAAAGGCCAAGGGTGCAGAAGATTCATGTCCCCTATTTCAAGTGAGTTAAGAGGAGTGGCAGATGGCTTCTCCCGCATTAAATTTATTTTGTATTTACTCTTGTTATTTTATGCTGTTATTTTATTCAATTTTATTTTTTGCTAAGCATAAATAGTGGAATCCTCAATTATGACATGTTGCAACTGACTCCACTGTCTACTGTGGTATGAAGAGAAAAGGAACATTTCTTCTATTTTTTTTTTTTTTTTTTTT